>JAJHUR010092119.1:0-10130 GCA_027495735.1 Lutjanus campechanus | reverse complement strand
GCAAAAGGAGAAGGGCGAAGTGACCACAGCACAGACCTGCCCTAATTCCTCTTACCGCTGCAACTTCTAACGGCGCTTTTAACAGTTATCTTAGCAGCTTAGAATCAAGGCTGCCTCAGGCGAGTGGCGAGGAAGTCCATCTCAATTTCACTCTTTGTTCCACCGCACATCTAGATTTTAGAGTTATCTTCCGCTCCGATTAGTCTCTTCACGTGGTTGTTACACAACTGCTGAGACACAATGGGCAGAGAGATGGGTGCAGCTGGGCACTTCAGCCTGAGATACTACCTTTACTGTCACTATTCCTCAGTGTCTGGTTCAGCTTTCATTGTAGTTTTTATATTTGAACCATTGAGGGATGTTTTAGGAGTTTGTTTTCACAGCTGAGGTGACACTTTATCTCTTTCATCGTATTCAAGGGCTAACTAAAAGGTATAGTTTGGATCACTTCAAGTAGGGCTGTAAGAGGTGTAAGAGGTAAGAGGAAGCTAAGCAATGTACTGCTTTGTGCAGGGTTAGGAGCAAAATGTATTTTAGCCATGTCAAAAAGGCCCATCTAGAAAAAATCAATATCAGTGTAAGTGTACACTATATTTGGAATATTTTAACCATTTTAACCACACAGACAAATTCACGCTCAGGTCACACTGGCTGCGTGCACCTGTGCATGACAGCTACCCTGCAGAACTGGTGACCACACAGACAGCGTTTCTGCTGCAGTGCTGCTACTGCCAGCCCTATCTTTCTACACTGAAGAAGAAAAGAGGTGTAACCCAAAAACAAAGGAAATGTGTTTTGGAGAGAGATGGAGGAAGAAAGAAAAGAGAGACAGACCAGAAAAATATTGCCCTTTACTCACTTTATAGTACATTATAGTGACAGGAGTCATGTTGCTGATATAAAGTTGATATGACCCTCATTTTATCTGCGTATTTTTGCTGTGAACCACATGGAAAAAATAGGCAGATCTCTAGATGAAGCATGGCTGCAGGCGTGTGTGTGGCTGCTCTAACCTGTTAAAATGCGTGCCAAAATAAAAACCAACGATTAAAGCTTTAATTAGATGAATTTCAGGTATAAAGATGCGCAGATGATGATGTTAAAACTGGTTAAAATGTACAAGTTTTTTTTCAGATGTCAACGTTAAATGTAGCTTTTGTAGTTGTTTCAACTGTATTTCAGCCACTGATTTAATTGCCGTTAAAATGACATTTCCATCACACAAAATTGTGTTATATGAACATTGTGTAATTGTTTGTTTCAGCGGGCCCTGTATGATGCTCATCCTGACCAAAGAAAACGCAGTGGAGGAGTGGAGGGCCATGATGGGCCCCACAGACCCTGACCAAGCGAAGGCGACGTGCCCAAACTCTCTGAGGGCCCGCTTCGCCTCCGACGTCCTCCACAACTCGGTCCACGGCTCCTCCAGTGAGGAGCACGCAGAGGAGAAGATCTGTTTTATCTTCGGCGACATCTGCTCAGACGCAGAGCTCACCACTGATGGAGAGACAGACACAACCGTTTTAGGTAATCATTTGATGTGTGTGACAGTCATTTCCATCTGGTTTTACATAAATAACATTTTTTTTCTGGTGCTTTTAAAGTTTTTGTTGTTTTTTACACTTCGATCCTGCTAGAAATGACATTTCTTCAGCTATTTTTTTTAAATGGTGGAAATGACAAATACTGTCAGCTTGAGCTTGAAGTAAAAATCGATTTCTTTCAGCCAAAGAGCCAGATTCTTCTGCAGATGAAAACGCAGGAATGTCTCGATCTCCAACTGAAGAAAGTTCCAACAACCATCACCAGCAACATGAAGGTATGCAATAAGTGAGGAGAAAAACTTTCACTGATGTTAGCTGCCCCGATTCAAGGGCTTGAATCTTCAAAGTCTGCATTTCTAGACTGAATATGTCATAACAGGCTGACAAAAGCCAGTCACTGCCTGAAGGTTTACACAGTCATACAGTCACTGTAAATAATGGACCTCAACATGAAATCCACTGCTGGATATGTTGTTAATCACAGGACATGACAGAATAATAGATGTTAAAGGTGGAGTAAGCAATTCTGCAGAGGTGGGAAGTAACTAAGTACAAATTCTTTATTGTTCTTAAGTAGAGTTTTCAGGTGTCTGTACTTTACTTGAGTATTTCAACTTTTAACTTTCACTCTCTACATTTTTTATTTTAATTTTGCATCATTGCAAGCCGCTTCTCAACATCAAGACCGACTTCAGCCAAAGTAGATGGAACAGTAACACATAGAAAAGACGGTTGGTGTTTTCATCAGTGCATATCACACAAAGTAGAGGTAGCAACACGAAAATGACGTTAAAGACGTAAGACAAAAATGACATAACAAGACAACAAACAAACCAAAACACTGTAGTCGTATGTAACAAGATTAAAATGTCATAACAAGATGTAATAAGACGAAAACAACATAAGATGAAACGTAAAAGACATTGGACAAAAACGACGTAGCAAGACATAAAAATGTTATAACAGGATGAAATGTGAAAGACGTAACAAGGTGAAAATGCCATAACAAAACAAAACGTAAAAGGCATAACAAGACGAAGATGCTGTAATGAAACAAAAAGACGAAAACACGTCAAAAAAAGACGACACAACAAAACAAAACATAAAAGGTGTAACAAGACAAAAGACTCCACGGAGACTCAACCCTGAAGAAATGGTGAGGTTTATTTAGCTTTGCTTTGAAACGTCCATCAGACGGCAACTTTTTTGATTTCAGAGCCTGCACGTTTTCACTTTTACTTGAGTAAAGAAGTTCAATCAGTACTTCTACTTTTACCAGAGTCTGTTTTTACAGAAGTATCTGTACATTTACTTGAGTAAAGAATGTGTACTTTTGCCACCGTTGCAGTTCTGGAGAAAGATGGTAGATTGTTGCGTCTCCGTCTCCCAGGTTGACAAATACTGACACTTTGGGTTTGTGACACTGGAGAAACGTGAGCTGTAGATGTTGTGTTACCTCAAGGTTGTGCTGTCAGTGAAAGAAGAATACGAAGAAAAAGAAATGGTTCGATATGAAATGGATTTAAGAAAAAAAAAAAATCTCACCACAGCAAAGCAATCAATGACTGCAACCAGAGGAGGGGGGGTCAAGATGAAGCCTCCATTGTAGAGAAAGGGGACAGAATAAATGTCATAATAGGTGATGTTGCACCGTCACGTTTTATAACAGAGGATTTTCTCCTGGACGGAGACTTATATATACATATGTATATATACATATATAATGTATGTGCACAAATATAAATACGACCAGTATGCCTGACAGTAGGTACTAGCCAATGTAAATTAATGATGATAAGCTTTATGTGTAAATGTAGAATTAAAATTTGCAGTCAAACAGGATAACGTCGACATAATTATGAAGTGTAATTTATTTTTCAAACTCAAAATGTCTTCAAACTAATGAAGTATAAAATCCATGAGTGAAACACTTCAGATAACGGCAGACTGCAAGACTCCTACGACAGGTCTGGACCGCTCGATAACTGTGTTTGTATTTTAGAGAAAATTCTAAATACGAGAAAATCGTTGAATGTGACAAGTTCCCCTGCATCACTTATACAAACCTTTTAAGACCAAATCTGTTTGTACAGGGGGTTCTTACATGAGGCAGAGATTAGTTTTTAATTGTGACAGAGCTCTGCTTAATAAATATGGATGTACTCATTGTAAACCTAGTTTTGCTAAACTCTGATTAGAACTAATCTTAAAAATTTAATTAATCTTTGTTGGTGCAGCCCAGTCTGAGGCTAGAATTTTATTTGGGGAGGGACGCAGGTTTGACCAGACTTAACTACATCATTCAGAGGCTCCATCTTCTGAATTGGGACACAACAATCACTGCACCACTGCCTGCAAGTAGATACGTCTTCTAATACTGACATTCAGACAGCTTCCTGGAGCAAAAAGAGGCATCTCTTCTGATTCAGAGACAAATGATGCCACTGATCTTCATAATGTCAATAACAGCAGCTGGAACGTGGATGTAAACGGTTCTCACAGTCTCTTTGTCTGGAGTCTGATTTAAATCTTGACCAGCTGTAATGTGGCAATTTAAATTCAAATGCACAATACCTTCTTGTGATCCTATTTTGTTTTAGGTGACAAAATGTCTGAGTTCTGCGGCTGATGAATTTCAACAATGCATCATTACTATCTAATGCTCTTTCAGAGGTTGCAGGCTCTCGTTGTATCGGGAGATCATTAATCTGCGGTTGTCAGAAGACTTGAGCTAATTTTCCTCTCTTACCTCACAGGTGACCCAAATAATTCGGATCCACAGACCGAAGGAGGTGATGATCCAGAGAACCCAAACTGAACCATTTACCACAGTTACTAGTAACATTGTAACATTATGGGAAAATGAATCATGAAATAAACAAGAAGACACATCTGATGTTTGCAGTTAAGTGACCACATATTGTTACCAGGGTGTTAACAGCAGTTAACAGTTTATTGGTTCTCAACAGCAGCTGTAATCTACACAGCTGAGCCCCTGTGCCCAGTTCCATAAAACTGCTTAGGCTGAAATTTCCCTTAAATTCTCATCTAAGGATGCCTTAGGAAAAAATGGGTTGCACATAATCACCTTAAAAAAAAACTACTCTAACTTTATGTGTTGCTACAACGTCCTCATTTTCCTCAGAAAATGTTGAGGGACCCACACCAGTCCCTTAAAAGTGAAATATTCTTTGAAACATGAGACATGAGACTGAATTTATGATGATTGAAGGTGACGAGGAGACACCAAGACACGTTTCTTGGGACAGAGAAAACTCGCTGGACACTGTGAGCGATGTGCAACTTGTTAGAGCGAACCGGCTTGAAGCTAGCGTTAGCCAGTTAGAATTTAGCTAGGTCGCTAAACGTAACACAACCCTATCTCATATATTAACACAGTGGTTTCCAAACTGGGGGGGTGCAGAGTCACTGCAGGAGGGGCACAGATGACCAGGAGAGAAATAGAGTGAAAAAAGTGTAATTAATATGATCTGTTTAGGGGAAATAAACAAGTTTGTTGCTGCTATCATGCAGACCTGTATTTCACTAAAATTCAGCTTCTGAATTCTTCAGTTGCTTCTCCAAATATTGCTATTGATTGATAAAAATTGTAGGGTGGGCTGGTGTGAACTGTTTCAGACTTCTGAAAGTGGGGGTGGGGGGGGCATGCCAAAAAAAAAAAGTTTAGGAACCACTGCATTAACGTTAGATTTTAATTGACTCCTGTCTGTTTGTCTCCTTCTTGCTCCCACAGTAATATTTGCATATTTCTTAATGATTTCATCAACAGTTTTGTTTTCAAAGCAGTTTTCTCACATCGATTTTGTCAGTCACTTCTTGTCACATCCTCTGCTTGTGCACATTTGTTCTGGTTGGGTTAAATTTAGTTTTGATTATGTGCTTTCCATATTCTTCAGGGGAGCAACATTTCCATCCTCTGTCCCGCTCGGCTTTCTTTTTTCTGTTTGTTGTCCCTTTTTGCAGAGTATTTTTGCATTGTGTCACAGTAGCTGTGCTAGATAACTGACTGACAATAATGCTGTCCACGTTAAAGAATGATGTGAGTGAAGCGTAACCATGGTAACTGAAGCACATGTGCTGTATCATGACAATAACTGCTGTGAAAGCCTGAGTCTCAACACTGAGGCAAGGAGACAACCTGAGTGAACCGCTCAGCTTAGGGTGGTTTATGGGAACTGGACACAGGATCATACGGTCACTGGGGGCTGCATTACATTAATTTCCCATCTTAAGTCTGAAGTTAAAACAAGAAGAGTCCAAGATAGGATTTTTCCCACTTTGGTTGGTTGGTTTAGAAGCAACTCCCAACTAAACTTAGGAATCCGATCTTATCAGAGGTTAGGAAATCCTAATCCAACATTGTTTATCAGCTTTACCTTTCAACGGACACTACTTCTCTCATCTCGCTAAACCAGACAACTTTGTAACTGTTGCTTTTTCTCATCGAAACGTACAAAAAATCGAGCAAAAACAACAAAAGGCACCAAGACAGATGAGTTAGAGGTGTCGGTAACACCCGCAGAGAAATCCAAAGTTCTTTTTGGGAAATTTACAACAACGCTAACTTAGGAGAAAAAAAGAAAGAAAGCAGGCTAAGATAGAAGACTCCGCTGTAACTGGCATCCAGTGAAGAATCGATGCTGTCAAAAAACAGGAAGTACAATAACAAGTGGTTTGAAGAAGGAGGCAGCTTTTATGACCAAGCAGCAGAATAAAACGAGTGAAAAGAGCAATAAAAGTGTAGCCATAGCCTACGGATTTAACTAGTGGAAAAATTAAAGTTTGGACAGCTCGACAGTTATCATCAGTGTTAGGATGCTTGTGTAATACACTTTTTCAATTTTAGGTTAGGATACATAGGAACTGCTAATGTAATAGCTTCTTTTTTTTACCCTGAATCACCATGGTTACTAAAGAGTTAAGATAAGATCTGCAAGATAGTTTATGTAATAGAACCAACCAACATGTCACTGTCAGTTCAATCTAGGGCTGCAATTAATTATTTTCATTACTGATTGATCGACTAGTTGTTTGGTCCATAAAATGTCTGAAAATTGGGAAAAATGTTGATCAGTGTTTCCAAAAGACATCCTCAGATGTCTTGTTTTGTCCACAACCCAAAGATGAAATCAGTGAATGTGGACAATTATTAATTAAAAAAACAGACTCAAAATGATTAATCTATTATCAAATTAGTTGGAGATTCATTTAACAGTTGATTAATAATCGATTAATTGTTGCAGCTGTAGTTCAGTCTATCCTGGATTCCTTACGGTTGCCTAGGTTTTCAAATTGGGAGGCAGATCTTCCCAGGGGGCCTCCAGACAGTGTCAGAGGAGGCTCAGTGAGTGGAAGTAAAAATATTACATTAGTTCTCAAAAGCACATCAGTCTGAAGTGTGTGATTTGGTTGAAGAGACAGTCCGTAACACAGTAATTTTGGTGAATTTTACCGTTTTTCCCACTTTCCCCAGACTCAGAAATTAATAAATGCCTTTGCACAGACTGTTTACATGTATTTGGTGTAGTTTGAAGTTATGTGAAACAGCAATATTAAGATATATGGCTCTTTCATTGAGTGCCAAATAACATGATGATGATCCTAAAGGCATCCAAGGAATTGAACAAAATTAAGCAAGTAAAACAGGGAGTGAGGCAGGTGCCTTCCCAGGCTTTGTCTCGGGCCCGCAGCCTCAGACTTTGAAACCCTCTGGTCTAGATAAATTTTAATTGCTATCCTGCTGTGACAGTATGACTAAGAGTGATTAGGTTTGGATGTTTTTTTTTTTCCTTGACAGGATAGTTTAACATTTGAGGATAACCCTCTCCAGCTAAATTAGCTGTGTGACTGTGAGAATAAAAATTAGATGCTAAACAGAAATTGTTTTTTTTTTTTTCTGGTAAAAATCACAGCAAGTGTTTCAGGAAACCTGAACATTTCATCCCGTAACCATGGTAACAAGCCAGGTTACAGTTTCAGAAGGATTCTAAAACAACCTTGAGTCAGACATTTATTTTCTCTTTTAGCAAAAAATATAGGTTTATCAGAGTAGAATTTTACATTTATATATAACTGAGGCATTTGTTACTAAGTTCACAATCAGTCATGATAAGCTGAAAAATAGGAACTGTTTTTTTTTTTCCACTAAGCAAAACAAAGTGATGTTAATGTGATTTGTCAACATGGGTAGTTTCCAAGTCATCTGCCAAAATAGTCTTTGATGGTCCTTTTGCTGGGGCTCTGCACGACCGCGCCGAGTTGTTGACCACAGCTGCTTTCAGGCGGCGTGTCCTCCCAGTCGTTTGCAGCCTCCAGTAGGGCGGCTTCGTCCATTTCGTCCTCCGCTGTGAACGATCTCTGGAACATCTCCATGATGCTCCTCTGGTTAGGGTCCTGAACACACAAACACAAATAAATAAGGTAACATCACTGACTCTTTTTAGTTTATTCTATTTGCACCCATACAGTAAAAACACTATAAGATTTTTTTTTTATTAAGTTTGAACAATCTAGATGGATAACCAGCACTACACGTAGTAGCAAAAATATGTATTTTTGAGCTTAAGGTGAGCTGTCCCTTCAAGAGAAAAATATTGGAAAACACTTGGATTTTGAAGTGAAGATGTGACACATTGTGAGACATGAAATATTGTTGCGTTTTCCTTTAATTTGTCTTCCGTAGAATTATTTCATGAAAAATAATGTTGATTGTTTGATTGCTGATTTGGAGTATTATGTATGTAAACATGTAATTTATTGCAGCTGTAAGGTGTCGGAAAAGCTTGAAAATGCACCATGACAATTCATGAAAAGTGCTTGAGAATTTGACTTGGGAAAAAGGTGCAGGAACACTGCTTTTTGCAAAGCTAATCATTCTCAAAAACATATTAAGGATTAGCAGAGTCTTCTTGAGATAAGTGGAACATGTGGGGGCCTGTAATGAAAAGTTTAAATACAGGAATGATTAATCACTGACTGAACTTTAGTCAAGATAACAGTTAACTTGTACAGACAAATTCAATATATTTCCATGTTACTTTTTCAATTACTTTGACTCCTCAAATTTAACGTGAGGAACCTGATTTTCCTGAGTTTCTATGAATATCTTGGCTTTTTCTTTTGTAATCTTTTTATATTACAGAAGTGTTTGTTTTTTTAAATGGTTTCAAATGAATAAACGACAGCTTTTCATTTGCTTCTCGAATCAGTTTTCAATCTTCATGTGAAGCAACAAGACGTGTCATCAGCAAATAAAAGAGGCAGAACATTTTTGTAGACCACAGGTAGATCGTTCATGTCTTTCAAAAACAAGAATCTACAGCTATTTACAGACATGTTTGATTTAGTAAAGTAGATTTTTGGAGACGTTACCTTCAAGTGGAAGCTGGCGTTCAGTGCGTTGTCAGAGAGATTTGACTCAGACAGACCCACTTGCTCCAAGACGTTCATCTTTGCCTGGATCATTGGCCTGGATCATTACATAAATAAATTATTATTATAATAAAGCAGATACAATTCAGTTCACTGCTCGTCACAATATGCAGATGACACAACCCACATTCACTCGACCCCCTGCTGCTTCAGTCGGGGCTCGGTGGCAGACAGTAAAGGAAGACTGATGAATACAGGAGGAAAAAAAACGTACCACAGGTGATCATCAGCAGATCCCTTTGCAACCAGGTAGTGAATGTTCACATTGCTGGTTTGTCCGATACGGTGCACCCTGTCCTCAGCCTGAATGAGAACCTGCAGGGGAAAAAAATCAGAGCAAAAAAAGGAACATTTGAGTTTTCTTACAGCTTGTCCTGACTGACTGTGAGCGTCTGACACATCGCACACTGAATCCATTTGAATTTGCAGGTCTGTGACAGAAGATGATCAAATGTTTAACTGACTTTATCAATAGTTTCATCATGTTGAGAATATTATGCAGCTGTCAGACCACGAGCGCTCCCTCTGTCTGTCTCTGTCTGACTGCTGCGACTCACAGTCTGCATCACAGTCATCAAAACTACTGGAAAGGACGCCTCTCTGTCTGTCTGATCAAGGCTGACGCTTTGATCTTCAGTCGCTTAAAAAAAATAGATTATTATCATCGTGTGAACTGCAAATATTTTATTTGGGTTTTTTTTCCCTCACTGGAAGAAAAAAAAAGGGCGCTCTGGTGTGCTGCAGCAGCAAACCTGTGTTTAATCAAACCACACACACACGGTGGGAAATTATGATCAGCTGCCAACAAAAAGCTGGAAAAAACATGAAAGTGACTGGTAGATTTCAGACATAAAATTATTATGATGATGATGATGGTGATGAAGGTGAATTTGAACATTTATCTGTTAGTTTCTCATCCTGTGACACTAATCAGCTGTTTGCTCCGAATCAAACTGGAAACGTAACTATTCAAGTAAAAGGTGGGTGAGTACTTTCTCCCACACAGGTTTTATAGTGTGATATTTAAATGTTCCCTACTGAAAATGACACAATATAACCAGCAGCAAGCAGCTTGGTATCAGTGAGGGGTATTTACCTTGACAAGCAGCTCCCTGGTGATCTCCATCAGCCACC
>JAJHUR010092118.1:6023-39421 GCA_027495735.1 Lutjanus campechanus | reverse complement strand
GGAGAAGGGGCCAGGCTTAAAAACCACATGCTGCTTTGCTCCGATGGATACTGATAGCTCTGTTTGCACTGCATCATGTTGTGCTGTCATATGGACGGCTGTTTGCTTTGTAAGATACAGTTTCCACTGAGGTAAAGCGGCTCCGTGGAGCAGCGGTGGCACTAACGTACCCCTCCCCCACAGAGGTATTAGCTGATATTTCCAACTGGCAGCCACATCTGTGTCCTTGTTTGGACACCGGCACCGTCTCTTGTGGCACACTTGAGTCGTCTCACCCCAAGGAAACACAGTTGGCATGTTGGTATACACAGTGTACACACACACACACACATACATATCACCTGTGAAAAAGTGGGCACTTTTTACAATAAGCTCACTTGAGGATTTTTTGTATTATATATTGTTGTAATTTTGTAAAATACACTACTATACACGATATACTAATCTCAATTTACCCTAAACTGGCGCTCGGATGATTCTGAGATGTTGGAAAGAGCCGCAAACTCCTACAGTGACGACGTGGAAGGAACAAATGATGAAACAGTTGCATGAGAAAAGATGCTGGGAAGACTGAACTGGAAAAATTAAATTGTTAAAGAACAATGGGACAGCTTTAGTGGATATATATTTGGAGGGAATGACCTAACCATGACAAGAATCTGATGGTTAAGTACAGTATTATATAATCATCGTCATGTACTCATGCCCACTAAATTATTGTAACCAAGTAACTGCCTTTCCTGTATCAATGTCTGATTGGTTACCTGCCTGTTTTTTTTTTGTTCATGCTCCTGTTTTGTTTGTGAATACTCTTGCTGCAAAACTCAATAAAACTTCAAATTATATATATTAAAAAAATACCCTAAACTAATTCTTGTGAGGAAATACCACAGCTACCTGTTTTTAGTTTTTATTCCCTTAGGATGCTGTCTGTGACTGACAGGAAGGAAATATTTTACCCACCTTTTTATTTGCCACTACTTAGCTCACAGCATGCATACTGTGGGGATTTCTGCTATGTTCCACTCATTACAGCCCAGCTCTTCCTTGGGGGTTGGAAAGCATGAACAGGACTATCCGTTGAGTTCAGCCAATACAAATTGGGATGGGAAGTTTAACTGCATTTTAAAAAATGCTTCATTCCATCCAAGTCTGCCTGACTAAATTGAATCTGGACTTAAAGATAGAGTATAAAGTTGCATGCTGGTTCCATTACAAAAAAATATTTCGACTTATTAACTCTTCCTTATTTGAATAAGCCCCAGTTTGAGTTGCGTATAGCAGCAGGGATCTTTTGTTGGTTTTGTTTGTGCAACCTAAAAAGGGACCCACACAAACAACCAGCAGGATGTGTCAGTCAGATATAGAGCATCTATACCCCTGAGAACACAAAGAGAAAACAATGATTCTGAGCTAATTTTAACTTTAGAAATCTAGATCAGTCCAAGTACCCAACACTTAACTTGGCGGAGTGAAAAGACAGTAGAATATCTTCAGTATGGCTGCACAAGTTTGCAGGAAGACAAGATGACAATGTTTTCTTTTTAATTCAATTTCCACACTGCAAATGGCTTTCTTATTTTGTTGGGAAAACTTACTCTGATCATTTACTACCCTGGTTTAACAGCAGGTTAAAGGCGTAGCATGCAACATTTCCTAAAAAATATGTACAGACTCATATAATCATAATCCCTTTCAATCACCGCTTATGACCCACTAGAAGTGCGCGGTGGTGGTTGTATCTGCAGAGACCCTGACCTCTGCCTGCATTTTGTTTTTTCCCCTCCCTATTTTGCTCGGGACAATTTACCAACACAAAACGTCAGTATTTGATGTCCTGGGAACGAGACTCAGCAATAAACTATCTTTCTGATGTGTTTACGAACGGCTCAGAAGAATCCTGATGATTCTACCTTTAAAAAATATTTCATTAAACACTAGAAGGATGCATTCAGTAGAGTACAGATCTGCCAGGCAACACAGGTGAAGCACCTACTGCAATGCCACAATAACTGCCAGATGCAGCTAGCAGAGTTTTGGAAAAAAGTTTACCGTATAGTATAGTGCAAAATTCTTTTATAGATGTATGCAAAGGTTTTGATTAAGTTGTATAGTAAAGTCTCTGTTTTCTTTAAGACAGTGTAATGGTATTGTAACCGTGTAGCCTAGGTTCAACTAACTGTATAAACTTAATGAAACAATAAACGGGATAAACGTTTGTTTATCAACAAGTACGCAATCATCATAACATGTCAGATATGTAATTAATCTGATGCACTCCAGTTTAAGATGAAAATAAATCTTTCTACGCATGTTTTTGAGCCACAACAAAGGCCAAAATGTGGCCTGCTACAGACTAGTAGATAAGCCTTGTTTTTAGCCTAGCAGTTGTTGATGACAGGGCTCAACAATAAGGGTAGCCCACCTGCCAGGGGGACGTAAAATGCTATACTTTGGCAAGCAAAGTAACTTAGGCTAGTAAAAAAGAACAAAACTATTAATTAATCTATTTTGATAATCGAGTAATTTCTCATGCAAAAACGGCAGAAAATGCTGTTTTCAACATCTCAAATGTGGCAATTTCCCACTTTTCTTATTTCATTATCTTATTAAATTGAATATCTTTGGGTTTTGGACTGACAAAATCACATTTAAAGACATCACCTTGGACTGTGAGAAACTGGGATGGACATTTTCACTATTTTGTGGCATTCTGTAGATATTGCAGCCTTAGACGAAACATGAAAATTTACTTTTGCCTTTGTTGTTTTTCAATAACTGCTGATGAATAGAAGTATCTCCACAAGGGCAAGTAAAAACAGATTTACTCTGGATAACTTGCAGCCCCTACCGACCAGTCAGAGTGAGGAGTCAGGAGTCTATGTAAAACAGAGCAGCCAATAAAATAGGTTTCTCAAAGATTGTGAATCACTGCAACCATGGGAGGTACCAGCAGACAGGCTGGTGGAGATAATGTGCAAATTCGAAGTAGATTTGAACCACTGAGTGAGAAATTTTGTACAAAATTGTGTGCCAACATATTTGAAATCAAACAGGTCAAAAATTAAAGACTGTTTCTCTCAATACTGCAGAGAAATACACTACAACTTGATTTTAGCTGGTTAAGTGTACAACAAGTACAAACTGAGGTTTAACTGAGAATATTGTGATCTGTAACTCGGTGTCATGTTCATCTGTTGGGATACATACCAGCACATGAACTGCCAAAATCCCCATGACCAAGAAAACTTCATCCGTAATTTGCTACGGATGTCAACATCCCTGTCTGTGGACAGGTTTGTAAATACATCACCTTCGATATTGTGAATGGGTGCCCTGTTAATACACAGAGGTGTTTCAGAGCCTTATAAACAAACAGCCTTGGAGGTGTATCTCATTATGAGCCATAAGGAAACATTGGCTGCTTTTATAGGGAGTGAGGGTGTGGGTAATAGGAGGGGGCATTTCCGATAAGCAGGCAGACCCACCGCTACCAGCAACCAAACCTCCCACACAGCTACGGGTCACCTGAAACCACACAGACCCCCCACTTCCATAACCACAGTGCCAGGCTGAGCAGGAAACAGAAAAACTAAAAATTAGCCAGGACACTCCACAGAAAGCCAGCCCTACACATCACCTACGCTGCTCATTTAATCACACCACATGTATCGAACAGGAAGTTAGCTACAAGTCTTGATTTAGTTTTTGCACACTTCATAAGAAGAGCAAATATTGAACTGTCAGATGATTCACAGACATACTGTTCTCACCTCAGCGTGAACCACAAGACACAGAAAAAGAGACAGATAAAAGCTGCACTGGACACATGGCAGCCTTTTCAATTATTTGAAGTAGTCAGTTTACTCAAATATCTCTGTTTCGGGTGTCACTACTGTTTGAAGGCCAGTTCTGCACATTAATGAATTAATAAATGTCCAATAAAACTACCAGATATAGATAAGATTTCATTCCAAAACATCCAACATGAAAAGAAAGTATAACAACTCAAAAAACCCCTGCTGAATTTAAATTATGGACAAAAAAACACAGAATATGTATGCAGAATCTGGCTTGAATACTAAGGTAGACCTACATTTCTTGACAAGTATCATCTTTGATGCTTTGGTACAGTGCTTCAAGAAAATACCTGTGATTTTTAGGGGATCGCACTCAGGGACGTGTCTAGGCGTTTTTGACATGGGCGGTTAATCACTGACTTACACAAGAATGGCATGAAATAGGTTTATGCACGCACACATTGAGCATTAATTTACCATTTCTCACATTTACTTTAATAACTACTAACATTATAGTATCATAGTTTTTTTTTTTTTACATTTTTGTAAAACTTATTTAGTCCTACCGATCACACCGAACACAACAGACTGGCATGATACAAATGAATAATATAATACAGAGGTTTTCAGTTTTTCAGACGATGGTGCCCTGAACTCATTAAGAGACGGAGCAGGTATTCCCCTACTCAAATGAGTGTCTGCACAGTTGTGATAATAATACAACTGATTGGCCAAGATGTTTCTATAATATGTAGCTAGTACTAGTCTGCCATTATGGATAGGTGCAGCACAGTAATTTTTGGGGATTCGTGGGTAGCCTTTTGTCAATATATACTATTTAATGTTTTGAGGCTTTTTAATGTGTACTTTCAGACGAATGTAATTTTTGATAAAATTATTTGGGGACCCCCTGCAGTAACTCTGAGGACCCCCTAGGGCTTCCAAGACCCATAGTATAATATAAACCTTACGTACTTTAGTCTTTTTGTCCTCAAAAAAGAAATAGTACCTCCAAAAGTAGACTACATACAAAAGAAATCAATGCACATTCACAAATACTAGTCAAACAGTTGTTTCAAATTAAATCCCACTTCTCACTGCACAGACAGCCAATCATATTTTAGGATTCAAAGTGCATCAGCATTTGATTTTTGATGATTGTGGATACAGTAAAATGAGTCATTTTGCATAGGTCAGAATTATTACATGACCACAGAGAATGTACCGTACAGAGCTGATAATCTGAAAACACAGTACCTGATGACAGCACAAGGAGAACTTTGTATGGCATTAATATTTTTTTCTGCTTTATTATACACTATGGGAACATACTGTGTCCTGCACTGAAATGCATAAACCTTAACCCAGCAATCCACCTGGCATTCAGCAGCGGTCCAAGATACATTAGCTGTGCAGCAGATGGTTATTATGTACATTAAAATCACAAGAATCATTCGTTTTTCTCTGGTTTGCGAGAGGTTTATATATAGAAGCAGCATAAAGCACAGAACAGAAGGTCAGCAGTTCAGATATATGAAGAATAATAAAGGCACCTGACACATGAGCACATTGCATTTGAGTTGAAACATCTCTGTTATGTTAACGTGTGAATACTGGTACGTGTGTGTGTGACAAGGCAAGTTGAATTATGTTGAAGTAAGTTAAATTACAGGGAAATGCTTCTGTCCAAGACACAAGTCTCATGCTTAAATCCCTAAAGCCAAGATGCAGCCAGAACCAGCAACCTGGAGCCAAAAGGAAAACCCCAAAACTGCAGTCAGCAACATGAAAGAAGAATGTCACATGATTATTCAGCATGAATGTTCCATAATGCGCCAAGAGAAGCCAAATAAGCAACCAAAATAAGCTTGTCCACCATACCAGTGCAATACTGCACATAGTATAACACACGAGAGCAGAAGTTATCAGCCCGCAGCCAACATACTTTTAACACGCAAACACCAGCTAATAAGAGCCAAGACACCAACTCAAAACATGCATGTTAGCACCAGCAGTTAGCGCTTACCTTTACCATGGTGTAGTGGAGCAGGAGGTCATTGGATTCCTCAGTGTCCCGGTGCAAAGCTGCTACATCATGGACAGAGAAACAGTGTCTCCCGGCCTGAAGTGCACCTGTGTGGCCCACAGCTGAGGTGAGTGAAGGCAGCAGCAGCAACAGTGTGTCAGAAACAATTATTTCCTCCTCAAAGTCTTCCTGAAGTGATTTAATCAGGGGGTTAGCTTATTGATGGAGTGCTTCATTAGCTAGCTGCAAGTAGCCATGCAGCATCAAAATAGAGTGGGCGGGGCTTTTAGAGGTGGAAAAACGCCTGTGTTCGGTAAACTCGAGAAGAGAAGTCACGTCATGTGTGCATGTGTGCTGCTATTTCACTCAATTAAAGAGTCAGTTCACCCAAATGACAAAACATGTTGTCTTACTTGCTTATACTGGCATCTGGCCATAAAGTTTTGGTTTCATTTAATCAGGTTTATCTGTCTCTGAGGGTTTTTTTCCTCCACCACTTTACAGGTGGATGGGATTTGTTTGAGGTGCTCATGGCATTGGAAGAAAAAAAAACATCTAGAAGAAAATCTACAGCAAAGGAAAGAGCATGTTTCCATTACTCTAAATGATGTTTCTATTTAAACAAATATTTTGCTACATTTTGACAGGGCTGAATGCACCTTTGATTAAAATTTTTAGCTGTGGTGTAATTTTTCAAAACTTTGGGCACCACAAATAAAATTTATTTCACCTCCAGTTATTAGGGTGGGGGCAATAGCGTGGGGGGATATTTTGTCTGTATATTTTGGGCAATGCAACACTTTAATATTGAGCATGCCCATGTGATGTTTTGCCTGCCTGGTGGTCATGAAATGGACACATTTGAGTGATGGATTCAGTGTGGATGTATTTGATGTGTCGTAGAGCAGCTCACTGTGCCAAAACTGAGAGTGACTTCAAAGTTTTTTCCCCTAAATAATAAAAGTACAGTTAATGCCCGGTTCTGCTAGTACACTTAATGTCACCGCTTTTATGAGACTTTTCCGTCATGAAATCAAACTTTACTGTAGTATTCTTTTAATTAAATAAAACTCCAGGAAAGAATTAAAGAAATAAAAGTCAGACACAAGAGGTTTTGGTAAAATATATACTTTTTTATTTATTTCTTCATACAAAGAAATATTATGAATGTTCAGTATTTAATCATCTAGAAACATCTGTTCCATTTTGCTTTTGCATTGTGTAAAATTAATTCCTTTGATGTACATACCACAAAATACTTGATTTACATGTCTTTTTCATTTTTGTACATACAGATTTTCTAGTCTAAATACATATTATATGTGGGTAAGACAAACATTTCTAACATTTTTAGATCTCAAAACAGGTTGAATAAAACTCAACCATAACCGACGCAGCAACATGGAGTAAATCCATGAGTGCCAGTTTGTTTTTTGTTTTTTTGTTTTTTTCAGATATTCCCTCAGTTACATAAATCAGACGCAGTACTCCATCAGTTACAGGGAAAATGTCAGACCTTCCTTCCAGAATGTGACAGCTTGCTATCAGAGGTCATCATAAATGCTTTTTTTTTTTAATTATCAAACATTGCACTAAGAAGAGTAGAGGAGATGAAGGCTTTCTCCTCATCAATTGACCCCTCCCAAGTCCCGCCTTTTTTGCTCTGTGCTCCAATGACAGTTGGGTAAGCTTGGTACATCAGTCAGCGATCTCATTTCCTGTATTTAGATATGCTATATATATAGTAAGCTAGCATTTTTGCAAACAGCTAACTTACGATGTGTCACTTTTACAGGAAAAGGAGAAAGTTGATTGAAGTACCAAGTTTGCTGAACTTTTATTGGACCACAGAGCTAAAAGGGGCGGGACTAATGAAGGATCAATTCTTAATAGGAGTGTCATCGCTCAGGCAGAGAGAGAAAGTAAAGAAACGCACTATAAAAATGCAGTGTAACAAGCCTCCATCTCCCCTGCTACCAACCGTTGGTATGAGGCTAAACCAGGCATCTGGTTTCAACTGGAAAATAAGAGAAATTAGGGTCATTATCTGCTTTAATGACAGATGCAGGCTAACTGTGTTGGATTGGATAGTTAAAGAGGCACAACATTTTAAAAAAAGAATGAGGGACAATCAAATTTAACTCAAACTTTGTGACAATCTGACCTTTAAAATTGATTTGAGGGACTTTTTGTATGAGGATAGGTTGTGTACATTCAGTCTGGGCCCTTGAAGCCCTCCTCTGGACGCTAATAATCCCTTCCCATTATCCCTGCATTTTTTCATAATGGCCACCACATCGAGCATGCATAGCATAGCGTAGCACAGCATTAACGTAGCATAGCGTGGCCGCCTCCCTCCCTGTGCCCTTATAGTAGCGTACCACCCGCTGCACAGAGATGGGGCAGCACATCCAAGAATGATAACTACACGTTCTCTCCCTCTTGCATATCAAGAATTCAAGTAGAAAGACAAAAACAAAGAAGCGATGCAGGGGGAAAAGCAGAGATAGCGACTCAAGCTGTGTGAAACATGATATCAAACCCAAAGGTTTTTTTTGTTTTGTTTTTTTGGCAACAAGTAGAGAGTTGAGATCTGGTGTGGAGAGATGAGACGTGTGAGGATGAGGAGAGTGACTAAGGCATAAAGTATATAGGCCATGGGAGATGGCACATGAGGTTTTCTGACGACACCAGAGAGGTTAGACGCTGAACCCCTGCCTGAGGCAATTCTTGCTGTGCTGAGAGTGCTTCACAAAACCCTTTCCTGCTCCTTTGATCTCTTTAGTCTGGGATCTAAGATGGGGCCTGGTGGACTCCTGTTTGAAGAAGAAGCGCTTTTTTCACTGAGGCGAAACCTGCTTGTTGTCATCTTTTCTATCTTTACGCTCCGTTTCTGACAGATATGCCTCTGCTACCTCACGCAAAGATTTTCCATCTCACCGTGAAAACAAGGCACACACACCCTCCCACCCCCGCCACCCCGACCTGCTGTGCTCCGGCTCTGCTCTCACCAACAAATCAAAAGCCTCTCAAGGAAATTTGATTGAGACTTTGTGTGACCTTTGAACTGATCGGATAGGGCAAGAGCATGGCTCTCAGCCAACACAGCTCCTAATGGGGAGGCTCGATCGATCTGCCAGTTACCTTTACCCGATTAGCATAATGTTAACATGGGCCCTTATATAGGATTTAACGTTTGATGGATGGCCCATTCATTAGAGCAGGCAGCAGGAGCACTGTGAATGAAAGGGCAGCTGTATACTTTAAGCATGAGTGACACAATGAGGATCAATTAGGCCTATTGATCTAGCTGTTATTGAGTGGAAAGGGACATGAGAGCTGCAGCTTTGACCAATGCCAGTGCAGGAAAATTGGATTGTAGAAAACTTAACTGGAAGGTTTGTGTTGCAATGAAACACGTTATGGAAGAATAGAGTCCTGCATCGGGTCGGGTGCCGGCCGCGTAACCCGCAAAAAGTTGTTTAACGGGCAAAATGCAGAGTCATATAAATATATGGACACGGATAAAAGTGAACAAATTGTGTGTGATAACATGCAAAATTAAAATATGTTTTTTTGCCCAGAGTAATCAGAAATTAAAATAACCGTGCAGTATTTTTGACATTTAAATATGCAAATAATACCAACCCTAATCAGATGCCAGGATTTTATTCTTATTGTGAAAGGCTACGACAACCTTTGACCCCGCATTCGGCCAAACAATGGGACAGCACGTCACTGTAGCTGCTGTCTAAAATGGATGACATAAAGGCAAAAAAGGCAAAAATACAAAGGCCCAGTTGGACATTTAGGAGAATTTGGGTGCAGTGTACAAGGAAAGTAAATTATGTCAACATAGCATTATTTAAAATTTAGGTGAAACTTCGGAGTTTGAGTTGCCTTAAAATCTTTTTCATTTTTACAGTGTGTGATCAAAGACTGTGAGAATAATGTTGTCAGTGATTTTGCTGCTTGTAAAAAAGTGCCCCAAGCTAGGAACGCTACTGATGCTCTGTCCCATCATTTTGTTTAATCAGGGGTGCAGGTCGGGTCATGGGACTTATATTAACAGTTCCAGGTGGGTCTGACTAATTGCGGGTAACGGGTCGGTTCTGGTACGTAGCTTTACGAGTTTGCAGAAGTGGACCCGTGCAGGACTCTGTGGAAGAATCACACTCAGAATGACTCAAGTTATGAAGTTATGATGCATATATGAATGAGGATGCGCATGATTAGGTGTTCTCCACTTCTCTGTGAGCACTCTGTACCCGTATTATGGTGCTTTTTACATTTTCCACCCTAACTTCTACTTCAGTCGTTGCTGATTATCTGCATTATGAAGCACCGATAAATCCACTGAGTTTACAGGACCACGCGGGAGGAGCAAGAGAATTCAAAATTAAAATGAGGAATGTTAAAAAAAACAACATGTGGGCCAGATGTTATGTACAAATATGGTTAGGCAGCTTAGTGAATTAATTGCTTAGAAATAAAAATAAATTATTATAAAATAGATTTCTGTACATTTTACATATATATAGCAATATCTCCACATCTTGCCATTGAATTACAGAGGAAAAAAAATAACTTCTCAACAAATTAACAAAAAAAAAAAAGTCTCTCATGATTTTCACATCAATCCCAACCAAAGTTATGTCCTGTCATCTGGTAGAACTTCATGTTGAAGGGCCTGTAGAAGTCCCGTAGCCTCTGCACCACCTCGGGGTCAATGTTCGGGTGGGTCCGACCTTTGGTTTTGCCCAGGCAGTGCGGCTTGCTGCTGCCCTCGGCCTTCTTGAGGCACGGGAAACCCTTGGTCTGGTTGAAGTAAAAGTGTTTGTCCGTGATGATCCTCTTGAGCCCCAGGAAGTCCTGCACGCGGCCCAGCTCTCCGGCCGGGTCGCTGATCAGACGCTCGCCGCTCACAAACAGGATCTGGTCCATGGGGAAGTACTGCAGCCAGTTGTCCAGGTGTTTGGCGTAGATGCCGATCTGGATGGCGCTCCACGAGGTGTCGATGAGCCCCGTAGTCCTGTTTTTGAAGGTGAGGCTCTCGAAAGAGGGAATGTCGGGCTTCTTAGACAGAGTCTGTGTGTAGTCCGAGATAGCCCTGGTGACGGGGTCCCTCACCACCACGATCAGCTTGGTGTCCCGGGACATGGCGGATATCCTGGCTGGAGCCTCTCTGGTCACAAAGTAGCTGGGGGTTTTCTCCATGGTGATCTGGCCCTCCAGAGTCTTGGGCATCAGCTCCCTAGGAAAAAAATGACACAAAAAAGAGGTTAGGAGGAGGGTAAGGTGGAGCAAGGACTTGCATAATGTAATCAAGCTGATGGAGTGTACTGCCTTCTGTAATCAATGACTCACTGAGCCTGTTTAGCCTTATTACAGGGCTCGAAAACCTATTAGTGTAGGCAGCTCTCCAACATCAACATGCTCACTCACTCATAAGATATCTCACTTCTGACAGAAAGCAGAAAACCCTTATTTACTGCATAATCAAACACAGGGAAACATTTAGAGGAATTTCTAAACATGAACAACCCCAAGTTTCACCATATTAGGGATAAGGAGCTGGGTTTTCCCACCTCTGCTCAGATTCCTCACTATTCCCCCCTCTGATTTTCAGCTAACATGCTCTGTTACACCTTAAAGGGATAGTTCAGATTATTTGAATTGATGGCAGTCAACATGTCCCTGGCTTTGTTAAGTACAAACACGCAAGCTAAACAAAATAAGGCTGTGGACGGGGTCACCCACAACGTATTTTAGCCACCTAAATAAAAATCCATCTAAAAAAATCTATATCAGTTTAAGTGTACACTATATTTAGAATATTTTCACCACTTTACCTTGCCATCAGACCGCCTTTTCCAGCGGGAAACAACCATTATATAAGCCAAATATCCCTCTCTCAAAACCAACAAAACTCCATTGGCAAAATCAGCAATTTTACCTCACAGAAGTTGGTCATCTGTCATGATCGGACAGTTTGTGTCTGTTATTGTGTGATGCTGGTGAATCCAAATTAACCTTTTAAAACACCAAAGTCACACAATAACACAAGCAAACTAACAGATCAAGGCAGCAGTAGACCAGCACCTTTCATGTTCTGCAAGGTAAAATTACTGATTTCACCTATGGAGTTTGGCTGGTTTGGAGAAAGTGACATTTGGCTTATATAACAGCAGTTTCCCGTCCGAAGAGGCTGTCTGATGGCAAAGTAAAGCTGTGAAAACATTCTAAATATAGCTTACACTTAAACTGATATTGATTTTCTATAGATCTGCCTCTTTTTTTTTTTACCCTTTACCTTAAAAAATTGCAGCCTCTGCGATCTGGATATTGCACTTGGCCATATTGCTACTTCAATAATATTTCATTTCATTGTGCAGCTCTAGTCAACAGGCATCTACTGTGGGTAATTCACAGACTATGGAAAAGTACCTCATACAGCCCCACTTCAAATAATACAAACTATCCCTTTAGTGAATAATTCTGATTAGCCTTACAATGCATTTTTTTATAAATTAGCTCACAACATGTGTGAATTCCATTATCTGATGCGTCTTCTCTGAGCTCGTCTTTCCTCAGACCTCACTGCTGGATGTAATGTTCCAAAGTGGTCAGACTTAATCAAAATTCAGCCTCCCTCTTTATCCCATTGGAGCAAAAACACACTCTCAATGTGCCTTGCTGACTCAGGCAAAGCCGCTCAACAGTGCCCCGCCCCTTCTCCGAGCCACAAAAAAAAATAAAAAATGGCTACAGCGCTGAAAGATGATGAGGCTTGTTTCAGAAAGCGAATCTGTTTTTTGACAAGAGCGGGTTTGGTTTTGGGTGAGGGCTGGCTGATGGGCTTTACACAGATATGTTACATGCAGACATATAATCAAGAGGCACTTGAGAACAACTGGTTTTGAAGGGAAAGTGAATGCGCTCTGCTCTCTCAGCATTAGGTTTCAGAATTGGTGGCCAACCGCAGAGTCTAGATTATGGTGGAGGCGATAAGAGCGGTTTGACTGACACTGGGGACGTGGATCACCTTTCCCTCGTTGGCCCCCCGCTCCAGGAAGAAAACTAGTCATGTAATGTACGTGGGTGTTTCTGGTGCTGCTTGGACGGGAGGATTATGGACTGGAAACTTCAACAGCTAGAATAGCTCATTCTGCTTGTCACAGTAATACTCAAATCAAAATAAAAACAATCACACACTCAAGAACAATCTTCCCCCTTTGATTTGCAGTTACAACCTTTTCCAATGGGAAACTGCCATCATATAAACCAAATATGTCTCTCTCCAAATCAACCAAACTCCAGAGCCGAAATCAGCTATTTTACTTCACAGAGCACAGGAGTTGCTGGTCCGCCGCTGCCTGAATCTGTTGGCTTGTTTATGTTATTGTGTGACTTCTGTCAATCTAAGCTAACTTTTTAAAACACAAGTCAAACAATAACACAAACAAACTAACCATTTGAGGCAGTGGTAGACCAGCATCTCCTGTGTTCTCCGACATAAAATGACTGATTTTACTAATGAAGTTTTGTCGGTTTAAAGAGAGCAATATTTGACTTTTATAACAGCAGTTTCTCCTCAGAAAAACCTGTCTGACAACTTGGTAAAGCGGTGATGGTAACATTCAAATCAAAAAGACAATCACAAACACTCAAGAGCTTAATTGCCAACACTTCTGATTTTCCCGCGAGACTCCCATTTCTTATTTCTACAGCTCTCCCGTATTTCTCCAGATTTATTTATTACAAATTACTCAGACAACAATGCAGCTACACCAAATATCATTTCCTGGCGTGCACGTGATGCGAAAGAGAGCTGCTTGCATCCAGTTCCTGCGCCTTTTCCGCAGCTAAATTCAAGCACTTCTCAAGAATATTCAAAGTGCATTTTCAAGCTTTCCCAGCACCTTCCAGCTTTAGTAAATTACACATGCACTTAACTACAGCGGGATGATAAATTAAAGGAAAACACAACGAAGTTTAATGTTTCAATATGTGTGCACCACCTCTAAGTATGAAAGTTTGCAATGCAATTTTAATTTCAAGCATGTTATCCAAACTCCAAGCACTTCTTCATTAAAATTCCAGTGTTTTGAAGGATTTCCAGTGCCCGTACGAACCCTGCAGCTGTATCCAGTTCTCCTTCATACATTCGTGCTCGAGCCAAGTCTTCCGAAGTGAGTGAGAGATGGAGAGAGAAATGGAGAGCAGACTACAAAGGAAAGTAATACCCAAATGTAAGATGTCTGGGAAAGAAGAATTCTTGTATTTTTACAGAAAGAAAAGGGGAATATCCTGACATACCCTGAGGAAAACATTTGTAAAATGTTCTTTTTCTGTGGTGTTGTATCAAATTTGGAATTGGTGTGGTCTTATTGTGTTCTTCAGCTAATAAGTGTTAGCTGTAGTTCATCTGCAAGCATCTGTTTGCAAAAAATATGTGCTTATTTTGTTATTTGAATTTTTTCACCAGAATGCAGGAATTTTTCTCTGTGGGAGGACCCCTAGATTCCTCCCTTTGGTTTGGAAATCCTTCCTATTTTTGAGGTCTCAAGATCGGCAAGTATGCTCACGAGGCACATCAACGACCAAAAACAGCAAATAGGCACTTTGAAACACTCAAAGGAGGAGAAAACAAAAGACAGGGGCGAGATAACCGAGGGCACTGGTCTATCAGGGCGAACACACTCACTGATAAGACTCCTGTTAGCTTGTTGTACCCTGAGCCTTGCCTTTGTTGTTCAGGCTAGGGCACTGATATACCATTGTGTAGACAGTACTATTGTAGTTGATCCCATTCAGTTACTGTGTAATCCCACGCAGAGTATTTACACACTGAGAACTGTAAAAGAAAACTACAATGTTGGAGCCGTTCTGTACACTGTAATACTCGATTCCTCCCCAGAGCTTCAGCTGTTCCTCAGAAAAAGAAAAAAAAAACTCTAAAAGCTGGAATCTAGTTCACGTCCATCTAGCTCATGGCTAATTCATGTAACACTGGCTCTCCATCAATGCACATATCTGTGCGCAGGAAGGAGGGAATGCTGGGGGAAAAGAGGAAAAAACCCAGGGTAACGTCAGGTAACCAATAAAACGCCTCATGGAAATGGTGTTGGCAGATTTGTGTAATCCTAATGCAGTGCCAGTGATCTAATTATGATAATATCTTCTTGATTGCTGACACATCAGAGGGATGAATGGAGTCCGGGCCTGAGCTCATTAATAGGGTATTGAAATCAAAACAGATACAGCATGTGGTTTTATGCACGAGCATGACAGATCTTTCCAACCAGGCGAACCGTTTCTGCAGATATGAATGCAAACAACACATTATCAGCGCGCACGCACATTAATTCCCTGCCACAACTTAAAACTGTTTATACAGCACCTCTCGAACGTCTTCGAGGAACATAAACCAAACATGCTCGACTTAAACTGCACGCCATTCGTCATTCTCCCGATGCACAATGGCGATACTGCCTGCAAGCTTTTTGTCATTCCTTGTGCTAACATACAAAAAGAGTCCAGAGCCGACACAGAGGAGGCAAATGGCTTCCCATCTAATCCGATTTCAAAATGACAATGCGGCGTGGAGATAGGGAGGAGGCCTGAGTTACAATGTGCATAGTGATAGATTATGCTGATCCAAGCTCACGGAATCCTGCTCCTTTTTTTTTCAAATCAAGAAGTGTTGGGGGTTGGAGCAGCATAAAACAAGGAGATGGTTGGATAGCGAGGGAGAAAGAAAGTGGTGAGGAAACCCTGAAAAAGCGCCAAATCCGCAATAAGAGAACCCCCCCCCTCCAATAAAAAAAACTCCACCTCTGACTTTGCCCACTCTCTCTGCCAAAGAAGTTAAAAAAAAAAACAAGAAAAGGGAACAGAGGAGGGGAATTTTAGTGGGACAAGTAGCTCTTGGAGAAACAATGCCTATTATGCTCTTTTTTGATTTATGAGGTGCTGCTTTTAAAGATTCCGTCAGCAAACAGGCAATTCTGTGACACCGGGCTCCTCTTTTTTCCTGCTTTTCTTTGAAAGTGAGCCATTGTCCCCGAGCGAAGGGGTGAGCAGGGCAGTGGTCAGGGCAGAGGGGCGGGGATGGGGGCAGGGTAGAGAGGGGGGCAGACAGAGAGGGAGAAGGAGGGTGGGTGGGTGCTTATCGAGGGCTGAGTGGAGCACTTCTCCGTCCTCCTCAACCTCAAGTGAGAGAAGCCTTTTGGAGAGCTCTTAAGTGGAACATGTGCCAAAATTGCCCCGCAAACATCCGCTTGTCCCCCTTAGATACCGAAGACTCCACAGACTTCTACTGTCTAATATGGAAACCAGCTAGGGTTGGGTGGGTTCACATATGAAAAATTAATGTAATTTCAGTTGTAAAAAAAAGTCCACACTCAATTTCACCATTGTTAATCATTTTGCACGCCACTAGAGCTGCAACTTAGGACGACTTTCATTATGACTGAATCTGAGTCATTTTCTTCATGAACTGATTAGTTCTTTGGTCCGTAAAATGTCAGAAAATGCTGAAAAATGTCGATCAAGGTTTTCCAAAATCCAAGATGATGTCCTCAAATGTCAAATGTTTGTTGCACAATCCAAAGATATTCAGTTTAGTGTCATAGAGGACTAAAGAAACCAGAAAACATTCATAATTCAGAAGCTTAAATCAGAGAATTTTAACATTTTTTCTTAAAAAAATGAGTCAAAACAATTAGTCAGCTATCAAAATAACTGGCAAGAACTTTTATAGTAGACGATTAATCAACTAATTGTTGCAGCTCTATGCACCACACAAAATAAAATCCTTTCCCTTTTTCCCTCTAAGTAGTTTGGAAGCAGCTAATGCTAGTTAAAACGCTAAGTAAATGTCAACCAAGATGGTGAAAAAAAGCCCCGCAACTTATCCAACTAGCTAATTAAGTCTCTTAAGATGTCAATAAAGTTATTGATGTCTCACTTTAAAGTTTTAACTTAAACTTTTTTGGCATGCTAACATTAGCTGCAGCTGCTGCTGCTCTCACGGACGAGCGCCCATATTAGTTCTGAATTTGATACCCAACCATAAAAAAAATAAATAAAAAAAAACTTGTCAAACATCATGATGCAAAACTTTTTCCTTTCTTGCTTGTACTTTCACATGATATAAATCTGTAGACTTTTTTCCCCCTCTGTGCTTGTCTGCACCTTTGTCCATTGAGAATATTTCCAAGTTAAAAGACATGCCAAAAACAGCGATAAGACACAAAGCAGAGGCCCTTGTCAAATGACAGCATCAAACAGGGGCCGGCGGAGTGGCCCTTTGGCCTCTGTTTTAAAGAGC
Source organism: Lutjanus campechanus (assembly GCA_027495735.1). Lineage (NCBI taxonomy): Eukaryota > Metazoa > Chordata > Actinopteri > Lutjaniformes > Lutjanidae > Lutjanus > Lutjanus campechanus. The sequence goes on along the minus strand of JAJHUR010092118.1, from coordinate 22,260 downwards.
CCTCATCCCGGTGGAGATAAACGGCAGGCAGGAAAAGGGTTATTTCTGTCTGATGCTTCTGCCTCCCTCCTGTCATGTTTGATTTGATGATAACGGGCTGCCACTGAGCTGTCTGTGTCACAGCATCCCTGAGAAAATGACTAGCTTGCTCATAGACAAAAGGAGAAAAGCTATTTGGCGTGTGTCTGTCGATTTTCTATTCGATACAAAAGGTTTTCAATTGTCTCACATGTCTGGTTGTTGAAAGCATTTGAATCTCAAATTAGGGTTTGTTTATTTGAATACAGACAAATCAGGGGGCATTTTTGTATCCACAAGCACAGGGAGGGTGTGGTTTTACTCTTATGGGCATTTAAAGCTAGAGATGTCTGGTTTCTATGGCTTGAAGACCCTGGAGCGAGTGTTATCTCCCTGTGGGAGGTAACATCATGCAAAACAACATCATTCACTCAAGTAGCTCTGAGTAGAGGCTGAATTAACCTGCCTAGAATTAACCAAGATAAGAAAATAAAACAAATCAGCTACTTTCATTATCAACAAAACACTTCTATGTGCTGAAACCCGGAGCTTTCTTCCCCTCTTCACCCCGTCCTCTGTTTCCACTGATCCCAAAGGTTCCCCCAACCCCTGACAATCAGACCTTGAGGTCCGATAGCAAAGTGACACTTCACAAGTGGGGAGAAGGAGAGGGAGGAAATGAGGGAAGGCGTACTCAAAGGCTCCCTTTCTTTTCCGAGGGCCTCTCAACCGAGTCCTTCACATGAACCAATGCGGTGGACGTACAAGCGTTTTCAGGAAACACAAAGAAACATCTTTATTCCTCATTGGATGATAAGGATCTTGGGGACCAGCTTGTTCGTTCACAGTTGAACGTGTTCTAAAATTTATCTTTAAACCATGACGACAAGCTTTGACTGTAACGTGCAAATTCAAACAAAATGCATATATTTTATGAGATAATGCATGATACCTGCTGCTGTAAAATCACTTTTCTGACTGTTTAAAGGATGATAGATGATACATGCAGATAGTCATGGATGAGTCACTGGTAAATAAAGTGTTCATTAATAACTAAGTGTTCGGCGTTCCCTTTTACAGCTCTGCAGAAGCCTACATGCTAAGAAATGGAACTGAAGTAAGCAACATGTTTATGTAACACACACACACACACACACACACACACACACACACACACTCTCTGTCTACTACAGAGGGAGGCAGGCTCGCACGCCTCTGCTGGCTCACTGAATATTTTCAAAGTAGCATTTAAGCACATACAGAAGCCAGACATTTTGAAATATACTCCGCTGTGCCTGGAGTCTGACATTATATTTAACCACAGAGCATGGCTTTGGCTGTAAATTAAAAGAATAGAGAAGATGGTTTATGGCGCAGTCGGCCGGGGCCACTCCGAGAGATGCAGAGAGGGAGAAGAGAAGAGCTCCGGCAGCAGTCACAGAAGCTTCATCTGGTCTCTCTTTCAAGCACTTGGAGTCCAGGTGTTAGTATGTGGCCACTTAGAGCTTCTTGACAGTTCATTTCCTGGCTGAGAAGAGCCAGAGATCCCTACTTAAAAGTGAGATCTTGCAGGTGTGTATCTGTAGCTAATATGCATCTGGGTTTGTGCCGATGTGTGTTTGGGGACAACAAAGTATGTGCATGCCTTTGCACCTGCCGTTTGTCTTCATATCTCCACACCTGCTTGTAACTTAATACCTCAAAACTCGCCCGCATGATGAACCCTAAGTGATGCTGCAGCCTCATCAGCCTGATCAGAGTCAACTGTCAGAGCTCCTCCCCGAGCCTGAGGTTTCAAATTAACAGGCTTCACTGAATAATGGTGTCACTGGAAACTCACGAAGGTGGCTGAGTGGAAGCCCCTCCGAATCATCTGTCTGCTAAAAGGATTAATAATGCAGGCTGGCCTAGTATCACACACACTCAGACCTGGATGGCGGGGGCCCCTGTACGGGATGGTGGCTATCATGCGGCTATAAGGAGGAGGAGAGCTGTTTGAAGGCTAAATTCCTGCTCCAGATTACTGGGAACGCTGTTGTCAAAGAGGTCTGTCAGTGTGAGTGGAGCTACTTCAGGCTAGAGCTGCAACAATTGGTCAACTAATTGATCAACAAAAAATAATCTGCAACTAGTTTTCAACCTCTAAAGTATGGATATTTCCTGCTTTTCTCTACTTAATATCATATCAAACTGAAAATCGACATCACGTTTGACTTTTGACATCACTTTGAAAAACTGGGATGGACATTTTTCACTATTTTTTGACATTTTGTAGCCCCAAAAATTAATTGCTTAATCTAGAAATTAACAGCAGATTAGTTCAGAATGAATATAATCATTAGCTGCAGCCCTACTTCAGACTGTTTTCTACTATATCTGTTATTTGACCAGAGAAACTGTTTTTAAAGTCTCTGCTGCAACGCCAACAAGAGCACACATGGGCAGTGATACACTGGTTAACTTGGCCAGGAGGGTGAATTTTTAGCTGAAAAGCTGCAGGCTGGATATTGTTTTCCTCAGTTCCACGTCAGTGCCATTTATGTAAATTTAGTATTTTCACCAGTGCCGTATGAGTGCACGTCCTTCTGAACAAAAACAGGTCAGAAAAGAGAGGAGTTCGGGGCCAAGTGTCCTTCGTGAGGTGTGTTGTAGAAAACACACAGTACACCTGTAGTTTGTGCCAGCACTGTTTCGTAAGGGAAATCTGATCTGACCAATTGTAAATGCTGAATATAAAAAAAAGCATTTTATTTACATTGAAAAGGTTTTTAAGATGTTTAAAGAGAAAACATAATATTTGTAGAACTCAGTTTTTTAGGATAAGGTTAAATATTTTCAATGTTTTATTTTGAAGTAAAAGAAATATCAGTAACTGACAACATTTCAAAGTAATCTGACCCAACCCAGCATATCAGCTCAATGTTTACACCTCTACTGATACTACACACCTAACTGCTGTAGATCCTCTTATTCTGAAAGATTAATAAATCCAAATATAGCCTAAAATCCCAATCTCAACTCAGAGATAAATCTAAGGGGCAACACAACTTTTCTCAATAGATTTTTTATCTTGTTACTGCCCCCAATAATGGACTGTGAAGAGGTATTGCTTGGTGTAAATGATCACAAGCCTAAAGAGTTGGGAACCAGTAGCCTGGGCTCACAAATTCTCTGTGAACCAGAAGATTAAGGCTCTTTTTTGAGTAGATTCTGGATGAAAGTAGACTTCAAGCACAATTTAAAAAAAAATAGAAAACACATTCAGGCTTTGGTTTCACAGCATTTATACTAACAAGAAAGGGAGAGAAGGGAGTTTAAAGGAAATGCCTGCACAACAGGATCTGAGGTCAAAGTCTAATGAAGCAGCCGCCACTTTAAGCTCTTCCAGAGCAACATATACTGGGTGCAATGGCCAAACTGGTCGGAGCCTTCATCCTGTTTCTTGCTCTGTTGCACTTTGACACCCCAACCCTGCGCTGGACTCCTAATCTGGTTGATAAATGTCGCTCCCAGACCCCTTAACTGCATCAAGAAGTTGCACGATGTCAGAGCAGCCTGGGAATCTACTGACCCTCCATGTAAACAAGGCAGTTAACCCGACCGATGCAACCCGTCCATCCATCATTTCTCTCTGGAATCAGGGAGGTTTCACCAGTGTGGAGCTGTTTTTTTTTTTTAAAACCGGAGTGTCTCTTACAGCCTGAGAGTGTTTGTGTAAAAGAGTGTGTAGGAGAGGAAGAGTGAATGACAGAGACAATGCGAGTCAACGAAGGAGAAAAAGACAGAAAGAGGGGGAGTCAGGACTTGCGGTTCGGGCTCATACCCAGCCTGGTTTTGGAGGCAACATCAGACACTAGTAAAGGAAAGTAGAATAAATAAATATAAGTCTAACCACTGCATATAATGTCATGGACTACATGTAGCATATTACCCCCAGCCACAGCTTCAGATACCCCCCTCTGTTCTGTCCTGAAAATACTTAAGTGAGGCTGAGACATTCTTCTCTTACACCACTGTGGTCGCTTTGTGATGGGCAGCATCGCAGAGGCGTGACAAGCACAAATTATTCAATTCAATAACCACCTATCATTTTCCCCACTCGGAAAATCTGTTTTTAAGTATATTTGTTGCTATTTGGCACCTTTGGAAAACAACACAGGAATGTGTGGAGCCATAAGGGTTCTCCGGGCCCGGAACCGCATTGGCCTGTGGCCGTAGACGGCTGCCTGGAATTACCGAGTGTTAATAAGCCTGCAGTGAAGCGAGGAAGCCCACCATGTGGTATAAATAAAACAGAGGAGTTGGTGAAAGGGGTGGTGGAGGGTAGAAATACCTCCTCTCCCACTCATGAATGTGCAACAGCTTACAGAAGTGTTGTTTTTTTTCCTTTTTCTTTGAGAAAGCTTAATTTTTCAGGCTTAAGAGAGGTGAAAGATCCCATCGTTTTGGTGACACTTAACGCAACATCACACCGCTTTGTTTGACATGCGAGACAAGATGGGTCATCTGACACTGCCACAGCGATCAGGCTGCTCACTGTGTGAGCTTTGAAGGGGTAAGTCAGATGATCTGAAGTGGGGCTGTATGAGGTTCTCATTGAGAGTCGGTGTAGAACGGCTGCACAATTTAATTGAAAAATTAACGAAACTGCAATATGGCCAAGTACAATATCCAAATCGCTGAAGCTGGAATTCTTTTAATAAAGGTAAAATGTGTGACAAAACATGGTCACTAATCATGAATCATATTTCAGGCACAATGCCCGTCAAAATAGTTGCAACATAACTTTTTAAGATATCACGCAACCAGTCATTTTACCTCACAGAACACAGGAGTTGCTGGACTACCGCTGCGTTGATCTGTTGGTTTTGTTTGTTTGTTCTTGTTATTGTGTGACTTTGGTGTCTTAAAAGGATAAACCAAAATCACACAATGACACAGACCAACTAACTGCTCGAGGTAAAGGTAGAGTAGTATATTTGGCTTTTTTAACAGCCATTTCCTGTCAGAAAATGCTGTTTGACGGCAAGGTAAAGCAGTGAAAATATTCTAAATATAGCGGACTTTTTTTGATTGGCTAAAATACATTTTGTTGCTGTCCACTCAGCTTCCTGCTTCAGTACTCCTGCTGCTTCTCCGTACTGCAGGCGTGGTGAACGTCATCTTCTCTAAGTAAAACACTGACTGCGGATCAGCACCTCAAACAACCCCACTTCAAATAATCCGAGTTATCCCTTTAACACAACATGTCATCCCTTTGTTTGACATGAGATACAAGATGAGTCACCTGACACCACCTCAACGCCAAACTCTCATTAGCAGACACACTCACTCACACACACACACACACACACACACACACACCCTTAAATCCACTGCTCGGTGATATCACTCAGAATTTGTTTAGCGCTAGTAATCCTCACTAATCAGTGTGTTTACTCTCGATGTTTGCTGAAGGTGTTAGCTCGGCGCTCACCACACATTCCAGCGCTCCATCAAGTACCAGGGGCGCGACCGACCGACTGACTGACTGACTGACAGCTCAGATGAAATAAACCGATGAACCGTGGAAGGATAAAAAACAACGGGGTAGACAACAATGAAGGGTTGCAGGTGTAGACTCGGCTGCTCGTGCACATGTGAGCCACTCTGTGTTTGTGTTTGTGTGCGTGTGTGCGAGTGTGTGCGTGTGTGAGCATTTCTGGGTGTTTGGGTGTGGGTGTGCAGGCAGAATCAGCCATTCTGACTGATTTCCTGACACTTGACATGCACCAAGAGGCACATGACTCCTTGATCTAGCTACAGCAAGGATGAATAAAAGATGAAACAGACTCCAGAAGAACATACATGCCACCACCCCCACTCCCTAGACGCACACACAGTCACACACATACACACACACACACACACACAAAGACAGGGAGCGAGCAAGCTACTTTGCATCCTGTTTGAATTGGCTGTCATCCGTAACTGCCTGCACACCTTTCTGAAGACAGGTGAACTACAAAGTGTGTGTGTGTATGCGAGAAAGAGGGGATTTCCTCTCTACTGTATGTCACTCAGTGAGCAGAAAACCATCTTCCTGTGCGCTTGGACTATTATTTTGCTCCAATTACTCACACTGCAGCTGTTGCAGGTTAATGGTTTACAAATTCCTGAAGACAGCCTGCCTCCTGAGCTAACGTATAATTAGCTAAATTGAGTAACGATAGCGCCAGTCGTGACAATTAACCTGCTCTTTTCAAAGATGGAAAGAGTGGCAAAAGAAACCCTCGGGCGATCCTGCTGTTTTCTTTGGATCCGAGCCTGGATGTTGTCTCACATTATATCTCTGAGCGCCCCGAAGACAAGATAATTACTGTTAAGAACAACAACAAGGCAGCGTTTTAACCATTTCTGCTACCAAGTGCTGCCAAAGAGCAGACATCGGAGCTGGAAGTTCAATTTCGGGGCGGTTGTAGAGCGCGATGACAAATGTTTTCACCCCTCCGCTGTATCTCTATCATTGAGCCTCTTGGTTAGAAGTGAAATAAGATCTGTTCGAACTCTGTGCCAGGGAGACAAGCGATTTTGTGAAGCAAGTAAAGACAAAAAAAATGAGAGCAGGCCCAAAACAAAAACAGATATATGAGAAATGCCAGCTTAATACTATATGTCAGCCCTCAGCCAGAAGACTTCAGATGTGTGTTTTTCATAAATCTTCTCAACAGCTGAATAAAGGTTTGAACTTTGTTTTTTTCTTTGACAGTGCACACCCAAAGTTAGAAAGCGCTTGCAGAGACAGTATTTGCCTAAAATGCACTATCATCTACATTTCTAAAAAGTTTTTCTTCTGTTTTGGATCTAATTATAAGCACAGAGGTAAAAAATCATAGGATCTATGGCTCTATGACACCAGATTTTTTTTCATTCGAGTAAAGCAGCAGTTTATGAGAAAACAACAAATACAGTGTGTTCAATAAGGCCCTATACTTCACAGTGTTAAAGGGGTAGTCCGGTTTATTATAAGTGGGGTTATATGAAGTGTAGTCAGTGTATTAGCTGCAGTAGATGGCGTCACTAAGCCCCCAATTTGGAGAAGCAAAGAGGAGTACAAGCACAGAAGCTAAGCAATGTACAGCTGTGGACAGGGTCAGTAACAAAAGGTATTTTTTCCACTTAAAAAAAAAGTCCCACCTAAAAAAAAAAACAGACAGCCTTTTCTGATGAGAAACAGCCATTACACAAGCCAAATATTGCTCTGTCTTGTTCCACCAAATTCCACAGGCGAAATCCGTCATTTTACCGTCCAAAACATGGGAGCTGCTGATCTGCCGCTACCTCAATATCTTAGTTTGTTTGTGTTACTGTGTGACTTTGGTGAATCTGAATTAACCTTTGAAAACACCAAAGTCACACAACAACACAAAAAACGAACTGATTGAGGCAGCGACAGACCAGCAACTTCTATGTTCTGCAAGGTTAAATGACTGATTTCGCCAATGGAGTTTGGTTGGTTTGAAGAGAGATATTTGGCTTAGAAAAAAGAAAAGCTATCTGATGGCAAGGTAAAGCACTGAAAAATTGTAAATATAGCGTACACTTTAAAAAAAAAATTGATTCTTTTAGATGAGCCTTGTTCCGGAACACTTTTTGGATATCCTGTTTTGTTTCGGTGTTTTTGTCAAACGAAAAGTCAGAGCAGAAATTCGACAGTTGGAGAGCGGTGCAGGAGTTCAGTTTCCAGGGCTGCCTTCTGATTCTGATCACTTAAACAAGGGGGAGAAAAACTAACTTGCGGTGGAAAATAATTGGAAGTGAGTTGAGTTTGGCCAGGTTGTCTTGGAGTTGAGCTGAAGTGTTCGTACCAGCTCTTATGAGAGAGAGCCCAGCAGCTCAGGGAGTACATCTAAATGGAGAGAGTGACTAGTGTCGAGCAGCTACGGTGCACAGAGACAACTCAGGGCTTCTAATGAGCTCTGCTCTTTTACTGCCCGGCTAATGGAAACCTCAGGAGACCTCAGCCGCTCTCTGTGTGTGAGTGTGTGTGTGCCCTCCTCTTTCCCAGAGGCAACCATACTCTCCAGCACCCTAATGGCTACCTCTGGGACTTAATACCTGGGACAAGTGCAGCTTTACAGGTTTACTGTCATCACTTTCTCCTCTTCCTCGAGTGCATTTTTCTTTTTCCTTTTCTTTGGAAAGCAGCGAGGAGTTGCCCGACTAACCTATCTTTAACAAGAGCAACAGCGGATGATTAACAAAAGCATATTAGAGTTTTCCAGCCTCCGGGGGAACCTTTTTTTTTTTTCTTAATGCGCTAAAGAGTGTTTATTTAGCAGCGATGAATGACCATTAACTCTGGAGGGAGGATGTCTGGTTCTGTTCTGACATGTGCAACAACATCCAAATTATCACCTCGTTAAAAAAGGGCTAATTCACACATAGCACAAGCGGAGGGTTTGCACGCAGTTTTCTCCATCCTACGTATCCTTCCGTCCTCCAGCACTACTTCATTAGACTTCTTCAGTGTTGTAATTCCATCAATTTCTCAATTAATCGAAAAATGGTGGAAAATGGTGATCAATATCTCCCAAAGCCCTCACATGTCTTGTTTTGTCCACAACCCAAAGATATTCAGGTTTCTGTCACTGAGCAGTGGTTCTCAATCTGGGGGTCGCGACCCAAAAGGTGGTCGCGAGATAATTTTCATGGGGTCGCCAGATGGCTGTAGTGGTTGTAGGTCTGGGAAATTAGTATTTTAGTCTGAGGAATGTTTTTTTTCCCCTTTTGCTGCTTTTGTGCTGCAGTATTGTAGCTAACCAAGGAGCTATAGCCAGTTTTGCTAGCTATCACATGGAGCGATTGCTTCTCAAAAAAGCTATTAAAAATTACATACCAGTACCAAATATCACAAACCTGATTATTCTGGGGGGTCACGACTCGAAAAAGTTGAGAACAACTGTCATAGAGGTCTAAAGAAAGCAGAAAATATTCACATTTACATTTACTTGGACACTAAAAAAGACTAAAATAGTTTGTAATCAGTTTAATAGTTGACAGTTAAATGATTAATCGGCTAATTGCTGCAGTTCTAGACTTCTTTATGAGTAACTTTCATTATTGTGACTTTGAGTTGCACATACTGTAGCAGGAGTCTTGTGTCAGACTGAATGAACACTGACAATTCTCCACACTTTTTGTGTTTTTCTGTTTGCATCAACCGTGTGAACGTTTGACAGCAAGTTCCTGTCAGCTTCTGTGGCTTTTATGCTCAGCTCCAGCAGGAGGTTCCTGTCTGTGGCGGCCATATTGTCCTCACTGGTGTGGGTAGTGCTCGCTGGACACCATCAGGAGGCGGTGGGCGGTGGGGAGGGGGGACCTCCTCTCTCCACAGGTCTCCCCTTTCACAATTAACCGCTTGTAATTTGGGGGTGAAAGCTGCCTTTTCTCTGTTCTTCCTCCACCCCCACCCCCACCCCCTCCCCCAGCCCCCAGTCACTCTCCATTCTGGGATGAGCTATGCCAGCTTAGGCAGCGAGCAGGCAGAGAGAGGGCCTCCGTCCCTCCACACTGACCAAAGGCTTCTCTGCCACTCGTGGTCAGCGAGGCCTGCAGCGAGCCCCGCCCAGGATTGGACGAGCCGAGCATGACATGTGACACTATTCTTACACGGCAGCGGCGCGAGTGCACAGCTGGAGAATGGAGCGGAGCAGTTCATGAGGGAGGGATTTGAGAAGCTGGGAGGTGCTGAGGGGGAAACCCGGTACCATTAACAAATAATCCACCCATTTGGGAACTCAAGGTGGAAGTTTGGCCAACACAGAGGCACAGTTTCAGTCTGCTTGTTTTTATGTTGGCCGCTGCGGCCGAGGATTTGAGCGGAGGATGTGAACCTGCTGTCAGCTGTACGGTTGGCTGGCCGGGCGCTCGTCCCCAAAGAGCCGCTGAGTTCCAGGAATCAGGAAACAATCAGAACGCCAAAGCATCTAATCATCTGAATTCATCTTTGTCCTCTCGAGAACTGTGACGGGGTTAGAGACACTTAAAGTTTCAGTGCTCACTGATTCTGTCCAGTACAGAGATTCATTCAACACAGTATACTGCAAAAAATAAACTTAAAAAGTCAGTCTGCGTCTGAAACGCCACACTAGCATGCCGTTTAGTAGGCTAAAACAATATGTAAGATTTTTTTATAGTACACAAGGTGCTTACTGTCCACCACTGCAGCAAATATATCCCACAATGCAATGCACAGCAACAGCAGACAGCAATCAATGCAGCTCTTTGTAACGTTGATATGGCTTACTTTTAAAAGTTAGTAAGGGTTCACTTCGCTAGGAGTAGTACTTTTTTTTAAAAAACAGTTAATTGTTGACACAAATTACCATGGTTACGCATCTTCAAGCAGCGAGGAAGCTCTCAGGAAGTGACGTTATACACGCTGTGCAGTTAAGGTTTTAAGTTGACTGAATTTGAAAAGACAAGTCGAGGTAATTTTATAATGATTCAAAACAAATAAACTTTTCTAATCAAACAAACTTGATATTGATTCAGTTGTTCTTGAGAAAACATGTTCAACAAGGTTAAGATATGAAGTTGAACCAACAACTCTTCAGTCACACTGATGAACAAAACAAACAAATTTGATTTTCTTTCACACACAAACAATGCATGCTGGGAAGTCTGCTAATATGCTGATTGAAATAGTAGACATTTTAAGCTAAAGTAACTTAAAACTGAGTAACTTAGCTGATTCCACTAAATTCCTGTCTGTTTTTTTTTTTAGCATGTAGACTTAAAAACTGTGCTGTCATGCTTTTATTTCTGCGAGGAGCGGCTGTAAAATCCCCAGTGGGGCTTGTAGGATCCAGCAGCTTTCTGTAGCTCTGCAGATGGTCAACACACAGACCCTGTCAGCGAGCAGACGTGGGCCTGACCCCAGTCAAAGGCCCTTAACCCATCTCCACACATTACCTCCAATCAGGCCTGACCGATCAATACCGGCCATCCCATCCCAGAGGAGCCCGGCCGGGGTGACATTTGTGTTCGCTGTCTGAGTGTTTTTCATTCTTTTGTGACCGGAGATAGAAATTATTATTTGTGGCTTTGCAGCTGAGCCTATCAGAGCCATAATAACACCTTTCTACAGCTATTGGCTTTCTGCATAACTACAGCTGCAATGATTAGTCGAGGGCACTTTAGGTCTAGACTGACCATTTATAAAAAAACTATTTTTCCCACCAAGAGCAAGCACTGATGCAACTGTGGTGAGGAAGAACTTCCTTTCAACTGGCAGAAAGCTCATATCCAGGCTTTTTATCAATTATTTGTCAGCTATTCTGATAATCAACTAATCGTTTTGAGTCATTTTTTATGAGAAAATAATTACTTCAGATTCTCAGCCCTCTATGACAGCACACTGAATATCTTTGGGTTGTGGACAAAACAAGTCATTTGTGAACATTGCTCGGGATTTGGGAAACATTGATCTAATTTTGCACCATTTTCTGTCATTTCAGGGACCAAACAACTAACAGATTATTCGCGAAAACGATCGACAGATGAATGATCAGTTGCAGCCCTAAACGTAACATCCCATGTGTGCAAACATCTCGACTGGATGTTTTCTGAAGCAACAATGATGATTTGACGCCTTTCAGCGGCGCTCTATAGAACCAGGTGGCCTCTTTTGGCCATTGAGAGGAAGGAAGGAGGGCGAGGTCAGTGGCAGCACAGAGCGGACGGGTCACCTACATGGAAATAGGAGCACCCCTGCGGCGAGCAGATAAAAGGACGTGCACCCATCCAGAACTGTCCCTGACATGGCCAGGAGCTGCAGTCTGACTCCGTGGGGGTGGACCGGCCTTTAGATAAACGCCTTTCAAACAGCGCAGACTTCCGCAAGCATCCCAAGTCTGATAGCGGAACGTGTTTTCTTCTTTTTTCTTTTTTTTTTTTACGGGTGCCCCCTTTTCAACAATGCTCCACTTGTCCGTTTTGTGTGTGGCACTATAAGTAGCTTTTACTGAGTGTGTTTACCTCCACAGAGTTTTATCACAGACAAGATACAAAGGTTGACCAGAGAGACATCCTGCTCAGGGATGGCGCCAATTCAATCCCAGCAGTCTCTCGACGGCGACTGAAGCCTGACCTTTGATCATAAACCACATCACACAAGCATTGAAGATTATATAGTTCAGTGCGTGTGGCCTCCGAGCTACATATTGTGTTATTATGAGACAAAAAGTTTGCTAAATTCACAACTAGGAGCAAACTTTTAACCTTAAACATGTCCAACTGCAGAGTAGGTGCACAAATAGTGATTATTTCATTATCAATTAATGTGTCAGTCATTTTCTCAATTAATTGATCAGTTGTATTGGTCCATAAAATGTCAGAAAATGGTGATAAATGTTAAAATATTCAGTTTACTGTCATAGAGAACTAGAGAAACTGGGAAATATCCACATTCGAGAAGCTGAAATCAGAGAATTTGGGCACTTTTCTCTTAAAAAAATGGCTCAAAATGATTAATGGATTACCAAACTAGTTGGCGATTATTTTAATAGTTGGCAACTAATCAATTAATTAACTAATCAGGTCAGATTGCAGCTCTACACGGTTTCTCATATCTCAAGTTGACGTCCTGAAATGTCTTTTTTTGTCCACAAACCAAAGACATTCAGTTTACTGTCGTAGAGGACTAAAGAAAACAGAAAATATTCACATTTAAGCGGCTGAAATCAGAAAAATTTGGACTTAAAACAATAGTTCCATCATCAAAATAGATGGTAATTAATTTAATAGTTGACAATACATTAATTAATCGTCGAATCTTTCAGAGATAAGCAATTTTTGATACATTTCAGAAGCTGTAAAATTAAAATATTCACAAAACTACAACATAACACCACTAAAGCTGCAACAACTAACCGATTAATCGATTAAAATCCAGTCCAAATCCTCTGACATCAGCTTCTCAAAGGTAGAAGCAGTCGGATGCCAAGACGCCAAAGACCAATCACGGCAAAATAAAGAGAAAATAAAGAAATACAGGCAGAGGACAAAGTCTCTGCAGATACAGACACCACCACACACTTATAGTGGGTCATAATGGATTATGTTTATGAGTCTATACATTTTATTTTTTAGGAAAATTTTACATACTATGCCTTTAAATCTTAGTCCTCTATGACAGTAAACTGAAAATTATTGAATTATGGACAAAACAGGACATTTCAGGACGTCATCTCTGGCTTTGGGACAGACTGACGGACATTTTTCACCATTTTATGACATTTCATAGACGAAACAACTGATCGATTAATCAAGAAAATAATCGACAGATTGATCAACAACGACAATAATCGTTGCCCCACCCTGATGTGAGACACACTCACCCATATGTCCGTGATCTGTACACTCCCTCCAACATGTTCCGACCTCCGTGTTTAATGCTAAAGCCACTCCGAGGGAGGAGCCCCGGCGTCAACACTGCCGGGCCCTGACAGCGAGCTAAGACCAGAGCCCGCGACACGACAGCAAAACCACAGCACAGTAATTACATATCAAAGCCCCTTCATAGCCAATAGGGCTAAATGGAATATGAAGAGAGCGACATGCACCACAGACTGACAGGACGAGATGAGGCCTGCAGTCAACAACAGTTAGGAGTAAATAAAATACCTCCTCCGGCCGAGGAAAACTGAGGGTAAACTTTTAACTGTGAGTCACAGCCGGTTAAAAGTGACATAACTGTTAATATACAGTGTATATAAGTATATAATAAGATGGGCGGTCTTACATACAGCTACTGGACTCAAACTGAAGGTGACTGTACTTCTGTTGCTCCTCAACTTTGGAACAACTTTCCTCAAAGTCTCAAAGAAGCCAAATCACGGCACATTTATGTATTTATTTATTTTTTTTGAAATCCTGCATGTTTTTTCTCTGACTTTTTCATGATTTCATAACTTTGTATTATGTTTTGTGGTTTGTAAACTTTGTCTCCTTTGTCCTCGCTGCTTTATTTCTCCTGGAAAGTTCTCGCTAACTTCTGTTGTGAAAAGTACAAATATATACTTGCTATTAAAGCCAGATACAGAGACGTATCAGATGTTATCTGCATGATACTGATCCATTACAGCTACATCAGCATGCATATTTGTATTGACGATATATTGGTTGATATACAGGAAACTATCAAATTAATTGGCAACTATTTTGATCATCGATTTGGGTATTTTTTCCCCGCAAAGATGAATATTTTCTGGGTTTCTTTTTTTGGTCCTCTGTGACAGAAAATGGAATATCTTAGTAGTAGTAGTTGATTCGTGATGAGTGAATTATTAAAATATTTAATCATTTTGAGTCATTTTTTTAAGAACAAATGCTCAAATTCTCTGATTTCAGCTCCTGAAAATGTGAATACTTTCTGCTTTCTTTACTCCTCTGTGACAGTAAACTGAATTTCTTTGGATTGTGGACAAAATAAGACATTACAGGATGTCACCAATGGCTTTTTAAAACAGTGTAGAGCTGCAACGATTAGTTGATTAATCAATTAGCTGTTAATTAATAAAATAATTTCAAATTATATTATATTCCATCAGTCATATTGAGTCATTTCATTAGAAGAAAACATAAATTAGCTGATTTAAGCTCCTTAAATATGGATATTTTCTGGTTTCTTTACTCCTTGATGACAGTGAACTGAATATTTTTTGACTATGGACAAAACAAGGTATTTTGGGAAACATTTTTCACAATTTTCTGACATTTTAAGGACCAAACAATTAATCGAATCATTGAGAATATTATCAACAATGAAAATAATCATTAGTCGCAGCCCTATATATTAGAATTATATGATAAATTGTAATTTTTTAACACCCTAGTATCAGTATCTGCTCCAAAAATCCAGTATCGGTCGGGCCCAACTTTCTACACAACTTTTAGTGCCACAAATTGCAACAAATTAAAAACCAAAGTTGCTGCACAAAGCGCTCACACTGCTGACCCTGACCTCTATTACATACTCTGCACGGGTTATTAACCTTTGCAGGAATTAACTCATTGAATCTGCCATTAATGTATATCCTGGAGATAAGTACATTTCTAACTTATCGCTCTCAGATAACACCCATCGACTTTCACCACACACACACACACACCGCTGCTGAACAGGTGCAAACAAAACGAGAAATAATGAACCAATGTTCCTGCTCACACTGGCCTGTTGCGCTCTGACTCTCTTTCTATGAGTGTGTGTGTGTGTGTGTTCCTTGGGGCCAGTTCATGCATGACCTCACTGCGAAAATGTGTACCTCCTGATACAAGGACCCCTCGGTCAAAAGCATGAATCATGTGTTTGTCTTTGGCACAAATAAAAACTGTCAAAGTACATCAGAAATCCACAATAAGACTTGTTATCACCACCTCCATTCAGTTTCAAACTTCTGTCCGAGTCTTTTCTGCGTTTACTTGGTGGAATTCCAGGCCTAAATGTGCGTCCATTGGGGGAAGGCAGAGATGGTGCAAGCTGGTTACAATAGCGGATGGCAGGGAGAGATTGTGCAAATGAACAAACAGGGAGGTGAATTGCTCAACTCGCACACAAACACACACACAAGCGTCCATAACCGACCCTCACTGATCAGATCATTTTCCCACAGAATAGATTTCAATGCCTTGCAATTTCGCCTCTGTCTGGAACATTCCAGCCTCCTCTCCAGTATCTGACTCCTAATGGGAAACGTTGGAGGATCAGCAATGAATGATCCATCCTAACTCGAGAAATACACTCGCTTAAAACTTTTTTTTTCTCCTCCCTCCACTGCAGGGGCTGCTTACACCAGCTGTTTCACTGAAACATACATTTTTTTACTCCAATAAAAGTATGTCGAGACAGATTTCACTGCTCCAAAACCCAGCGTGAGCTCATGGTTTTTTGTATGGCGCAAAACACCACAGCATAAAATGCCTCCAGTCACAAAAAAAACAGGACAAATTTCAACCTTCAAAGTGCTCAAAGCTGAATGAAAAATAAAAATAAAACTCAATAATTCTCAATAATGTGTGTTTTCTAACTCAGACTGAGCACATGAGGTTATTTTTTTGGCACCAGCCAGGAAAGAAAATGTGACTGAAAAAAAAAAAAAAAAAAAAAAAAAGCTAAATGAACTACATTTACCTGTACCACTCCAGTCCGTTGTCGTAGTTGCGGTCGAAGAAGTGC
>JAJHUR010092117.1:3974-14537 GCA_027495735.1 Lutjanus campechanus | reverse complement strand
AAGTCCATCAGCGATCGTAAGAGCCAGCTGGGCGTGGTCTGGGAGAAAGGCGGCGGCTCGGGGGCAGGAGGGGTCAGGAAACCCCGTCCACCGCCGGCCTCCGACATGGACAACGAGTCGACGTACTCAGGCTACTCCTACAAGTCGTCCCACTCACGGAGCTCCCGCAAACACAGGTAGTGGACAACAGATGTGGCTGTGCTGCAAGCAGAGCTGCAACTTATTATTTTCATTATCTGATAATTATTTTATCAATATCAACTGTTTAGTCTATAAAAGTAGATCCAAGTTTATGTCTTTGAATTATCTGTTTTGTCAGATCAATCCAAAATAAAAAAAAATTCAATTTATTGTCTAAGTCATTGTTATGCAAATTTTTACCCCATCAAATTAGCTGAAATGGGCACATAGTAGCTTAAAAGTTGCTTTTGTTTTAGGTTGCCAGATATGAAATGTCTACCTATGAAATAATCACTAACTAGAGGATAATATATAACCAACCTGCCAGGACAGGAAGCTTGAAATAATTATTGCCCATCCACAGACAATAAACCATTGCCGCCCTGTCCACTTTGTCTTTTTCTTCAGGGAGAGGAGGGACAGGCATCGCTCAAAGAGTCGTGACATCAGCATCCGTGGAGACAAATCGGTGACCATCCAGGCTCCTGCAGAGTCGCTGCTGGACGCAGAGTCCACCAGAGGAGACGACAGGGTCAGAGTTAAATTTTAAATAAATCAGCCGTGTACGCTGTGCTCAGCTCTGCCGTGTATCACAACACTCTCCTCTCTCTTCAGGATGACAACTGGGGCGAGACCACCACCGTGGTCACTGGCACATCTGTGGACAGCATCTCCAATGAGGACCTGACACGGATCTCCAAGGACCTGGAGGAGTCTTCGCCGCTGGAGTGCCGCCGGTACCTCGGCCCGGCTTTGGGCGGTGTCCTGGGGCTCGTAGCTCTGGTCACTCCTCTGGCCTTCTTGGCCCTCCCACAGCTCCTGTGGCGGGACACGCTGGAACCCTGTGGCACACCATGTGAGGGTCTTTACATTTCTTTGGCCTTCAAGCTCCTCATCCTCCTCATCTCCACCTGGGCGCTGTTCCTCCGCCCGCCCAGAGCCACTCTGCCACGCTTCTTCATCTTCCGCTGTCTGCTGCTGGCATTGGTCTTCCTCTTTGTAGCGTCTTATTGGCTCTTTTACGGGGTGCGGGTGCTGGAGCCCCGGGAGACGGACTACAGGGGGATTGTGGGATATGCAGCTTCTCTGGTGGATGCACTGCTGTTCATTCAGTACCTGGCCCTGGTGCTGCTGGAGGTCAGACACCTGCAGCCTGCTTTCTGTCTGAAGGTTGTGAGGACCACAGATGGAGCTAGTCACTTCTACAACGTGGGTTACCTCAGGTTAGTGTCCATGGAATATCAGGAATATTTGTCTTTTCTCATATTTAAGTTGTTTTATTTTTTGTGTTGGTTTAATTAGATTTTTTTTTTAATTCAGTTGGATTTGCATTAGTTAAAATTTGTTCTTGTTTTGTGTCTAAATGAGAAAAGCTAACATTTAGGACGTTAAGGACGTTATCTTCGCAGTCCTAGCCTAGCTCAGTCCTGGCGTGAGGTTCAGCCACAGGACTTTGTCAAAGCCGGCATGTTTTCGGGTTGTCCATCTGTCTGTCCCATTCTCGTGCTTGAACACATTATTTCACAAACATCTTGAAGGAACTTCTTCAAATTTGGTACAAAAATCCACTTGGATTACGTGTTTTTGAGCATAATTAAAGAATTTGTACATTAGAACAAATTTTGCACAAATATTTCAAACAGTGGATCTCAAAATTGTTGTGCCCAGTGCACAGCAAAGGGCAAGTCAAAATCTCAAGGCACAGCTGTATTCATTTCCATGCACGCATATCCACGGCCAAATGAAATCTGACTCAAAAAGTTCTCAGTCAGGAAGAGCCCTAGTGCCCTCCGTGAAACCGTGGTGATTGTAGAGATATTCTGTGCTGCTCGGTTGTAGATGTGTGTGATGCATCCACGTTTTAGAATTGTTGAATGTTTGAATCACACACATCCATCTAGTGATAACTTAGATTATGAGTCAGGACAGATGTGGATGTAAAATGCACGTTGACTGCTTGGTGGAGGAACACAACCACAAGACGGCATTTTCCTTTGACTCATTAGCTTGATGTTAGACTTATATTCCCACAGTACAGCAGACTTTTTTTTCCTCATGCAGTCAGTCCAGTGGGAGTGGCTGTGTCTGCCTCAAGTGGTTCACCACTTCCTTCCACTTCCATGTATGTGAGTGGCCATGAAGCTGTCAGGTTGTCAAGGGCGATATACACTGATAACGGCTCTTTGGTAGGAAGTATGTCAAATTTAAGGGAAGAACTGTGTTTTTCTTCCCGTCTTGTGCAACACAGCATTCAGCGGGCAGCGGTTTGGGTTCTGGACCAGTACTACAGTGACTTCCCAGTCTATAACCCCGCCCTGCTCAACCTGCCCAAGTCCATCCTCTCCAAGAAGATGTCTGCCTTCAAGGTCTACAACCTTGGGGAAGGTAAAAAGATCTTGTGTACAGTTCTGCATCACAATTCCTATCATGTGTCTTTAAAACACACTCAACAAGGGTAGGAAGCAAATTTTAACTCACAAATGACATTAGTACATTGCCTGTAGTAACTGATACAAGTAAGCCTGAACAATATCCTTTGTGCTGTACTCAGTGGTATATAGGTTGAGAAGGATTTGCGATTCAATGCATTCTGTTTTTCTTACATTTTACACAATATCTCAACTTTTTTGGAATTGGGCTTCTATGTAAATTCCCCAAATCATACATTGAATAAAAACAGCTTTATTGTTTGAAGACATGGGTCGTTCTAAAGTTCAGTGTTTCTGTCTACAGAGAACAGCACCAATAACTCTACGGGGCAGTCCAGAACCATGATCGCAGCTGCTGCTCGGAGGAGAGACAACTCCCATAACGAGTACTACTACGAGGAAGCAGAGGTGGAGCGGAGGGTCCGCAAACGCAAGGCCAGGTGATGGCATACCCTTACAAAATACACACTTGGATTAGTCCTTTCTTTGTTTGATGTTTGTTTTTCCTTTCTGTTGTGCTTTGTTCGTTGAACCATAACTGGTATGTTGTTTTGGCAGGGTCTACCTTTGAAAAAATAGTTCAATGTCAAGGGCCTTCCTGGTGAAATGAAGGCTAAATTAAAAATAAAAAAATATACAAAACAAAAAAAGATAAAAGATAAGTCTATTGTCTGGAAATGAACAAGTATTAAATAATCATGATCATAACAAAACATTCAATCAAAGTGATACTGTGGGTATAATAGAATTTGCAATTGCATTCATAGTAACAATTTAAATGTGATGATAAAGGTTTTGACTCTGGGAAGTTTTGGTTTAGGCACCTTGAAAGTGCTTAAAAAAGTACTTGAATTCAAATTTTAAAAGGCTGCATGAACCCTTAAAAGCACTTATTCACTGCTGTCTGCTGCTGCCGTAATTGATTCTGATGAGAGTGGTGAGAGTGAACCAAAGCAGTTAAGTTGTAGCACTTAAAACCAAACGCAATATACTGGAAGAGGCCACAAAACATCACAGAGCTGAGAACTGCAGAGTCGAGTGTTAATTCTCTGTGGGTTCATCACGAGCAACCTTTTACACAGTATGTGTAGTCATTTGACCCATTTAATACTAGTTCAGTGCCTGTTCAAAATATACCTGTTCTGAGTGGGCTGATTCCTCAGCCTCTAGTGTTGGTGCAGCTTTCTTGAGAAGACTCATCCAGATACTGAATACTCGACACCGACTTTGTACGGTTACCAAAACTGAGTGAAAGGATTAACCCTACCCCTTTTTCTGTTAGTCTGGGTATATAGTCTAGGGCTATTTGTTAGATGTCTGATCAGAAAAATACTGGACCTTAAATTGAAAAGGCTAGCTGTGACACATAGAGGTAAAAAAGTTAAAAAAAAAAAAAAAAGGACACCGCCATCGTGGCAAAACGCTCCACAGTTTTCATTAACTTTGTACCGCTGAGACATTTCCAATTTGCAAATGATCACAGAGCACCATTTATTCAAAATGTGTTGATATATAATAAATTTGACACCAAGCAAGCAAAGCACCTGGTAAGTTTGACCAGAGGAACAGTTCTTAAGTTGAGTGAATTACATACATTCAGACAAACAGACAGAGACCACTTGCTTTATTGTTCGATAAAAGTTTTGATTGGAGCAGCTTTAAATCTAAGTTGTCGTCTCACACACTCTCCTGTTGCTCCTCCCAGACTGGTGGTGGCAGTAGAGGAAGCCTTCACCCACATCAAGCGTCACCAGGACGAAGAGGCCCCGTCCTCCCCCAAACACCCGCGGGAGTTGATGGACCCCAGGGAGGCAGCCCAAGCCATCTTTGCCCCCATGGCGCGGGCCATGCAGAAGTACCTCCGTGCCACCAGGCAGCAGTCTTACCACAGCATGGAGAGCATCATCAACCACCTGCAGTTCTGCGTCACGCACAACATGACCCCCAAGGTAAGGAAGGGAGTTTCATTTATTTTCATCTATTTTATTTACTTTATTTATTTCATTTTTTAAAATTGTCATAATTTTAGATCAAATATAAGTGTTATTTCTTTTATTTTATTTTGATTTTATTTGTTGTTTTGATGTTTTTTATCATTTTTTAGTTTATTTTATCTTTTAGTTGAAGCATAGTACAAGGAGCTTTTTAGGTTACGAAACAGTCTCAATTAAATACTGATGGTTCTATAAGACTGGCTACAAGACTGGCTATTTCTGTGCAGTTATTCTTAATGCCTGCCACCACGTTGAATTATGCTTCAAATCAGATGAAAAATTTGCAGCATGCAGACCTGAAGAGCCTGTGTTTACATTTTCCCAGGCAACATTATGTCTGCCAGTTCAATAGAAGCAAGAGGAGATTTTTCTTTAGATAATTTTATTTTTGACGTTATATTTTGGATTTATGGCAGTGGAGACCTTATAGCTTTTGTCTACAGGGGCCTTCAAAATCAGCACAAATTTAAATTTTATTTATCAGTTATTTCAACAAAAGATGATTCACCATCTGCAAATTGTGATATTTGGGGGGTTTTTTTTGCATTTACCCACATTTTTCTTGAATCATCCAAGAAGATACATTTCTTTTTGCCTTTATTTTCTCATTGTAAGTTTAAGTTTCCTCACTCAACAAATGCTTCTGCCAGACAAAACAATGTCAAAAGAGGTGCAATTAGACTATAGATTTATTATTGATTAATCATTTTAATTGCTCAAATTCTTAACAGCAATTAATCATTAATATCCCAACCGTAAATTGTGATGAATAGTGTCCTCTAAGAGTGGTTTAATCTGCAACTTGAAGAGTTATGCTCAAATCTACTCACAAATATCTATAGACTCTTTCCCTACTCTTTTAAAAAGAAGATGAGTTTAATCATTGCAGCTCCTGTTTAACCAGGAAAGCCACACACCCCATATTTATATATTAACATTTTAAACAGTGCCCCTTCATGTCACTAATCAAACATGTATAATAATGGACATAATGTAACCTACAGCAGCATTGTTACTCGATATTATGTCTCTCAACCACATTAAACTAGTTTTCGTTGTTTTTCCTGTGTGTCTCAGGCTTTCCTTGAGCGTTACCTCACCCCAGGTCCCACCCTCCAGTACCTTGACACCAGCAGGGGGCGGCAGTGGACACTAGTGAGTGAGGAACCAGTAACAGCAGCTCTGCGTCAAGGCCAGGTCTTTTCACTGAGACGCCTCGACTTCTCCCTGGTTGTCACAGTGACACCCCTCCCATTCCTGCGCCTGGGTGAGGAATTCATCGACCCTAAAAGCCACAAGTTCGTCATGAAACTCCAGTCGGAGACGTCTGTGTAGGAGGAGGGAGATGAATAATGGATGGAAGACAGGAGGATGATGATGAATCAAAGATACTAATCATAGTGCTTTCAGGGTGTCTTTTTATATCTTTTGGTATTACATTATTATTTTTCTTGATTCTAATTTGATGATGAGCGTGAAACCCAAATATGGAAAGCGGACATGGCTAAAATATCATGACCCTACAGAAAAGAAAAGACAAAGCAGCTGAAATACCCTATCTCTGACCTTGTTCCTCTTTTGAGTTCTGGGGAACAAAGATTAAAGTAAACGCTTGTCTGTAACTGCTGACTGTTAACTTCCAATTCCCTTGATACTGTTTGTTTTTTAAAGTAGTACTTCATCACAAATTTAATGAAACATTTCTTTTGATAAGCTTTTGGTGAAAAAACTTTTGTTAAAAATGGCCAATTGAGTCAATGAGTGGGATTTTAACCACATTAGTAATTCATGCTACATTTATTCAAGTGAGCTAATCTTTTTTATGCATCAGACTTGAGAGGCTTCGCTTTAGCTCATCCTATGTCTGAGCTAATCTTACTTCTCCTTTCTCTTTAATTTGAACTTCTTGTTTGCTGAAGAATATGGTCTTTACGGGCTATAAATAGGCAGAATCAGATTTAGAAAAAATCAGTCATAGTTCCCCTGGCCTTCTCTCACCTTTTGGACAATAACTGGATTCAGTGACTGAATCAAAGAGGCATGAACTGAAATGATGAAGTAAGAAACACTGGATGGATTTCATGCACTCAGTATTTCAAACACATATGTTTGTCACATATTATTTTCTGCTCAGGTTCTGTTGAGTCACTTCTCATTTCTACAGAAATGTGTTGTTTTGTGGCTCACACTCCTGCACTGACAACTAATTACTCTTAAGCACAATGTAGGCACAATATAGGACCAGTTCATGTTTTCACCTCTTCTTTTTGGCAGCTTTTTGTTAATTACTATCTTTGATGTTTTGCAAAGTTGTGTGTGTGAATTTGTGTGTTGTTGAGCACAGCCAACTGGACTAAGTGGACAACTATCTTTTGGAGGCCCAAAAGCCCCAACTTCACTCCACATACTAATTTGAACAACTGCAGGTTTTAAGGCATTTTCACCACTAAAATACAAAAATTATTAAGAGAACACTTAAGGCCTTTTTGCATGAAACTTTCCCAGTTCAGTCCAAACCATAATTTCTCCCTTAAACCTAACCAAGATGGGCTTTCTGCCAGAAAGCCTTGAAGGCTAACTTCTTCCAACAGCAAATTTAAGATGGGTTATTCGTGACCTAATTTTGTGGCCCTTAAGCATTGCACGTTTTCGGGCTAGCTATGGACAGTGACAAGAGCAGAAACCTGGCGCCTACATTACCCACAATGGAACTTGACCTCTGACAGTTTAGTCGGAGATTTGGGTGTGTTATACTCATGGATGTATTAAGGAGGATACCGTGTTTGAGGTAGGCCTCCATACATTCCTGTGACAGCTGTGGCACATGAAGCCATAGCAAGATGACTTCCTGGATTGACAAACATATTTGAGGCACTTACTCAGTGCTTGGTTATGGTAATAGCAGCTAATGCCAATGTGATCTTAGCTGCCAGCAGGCGAAAGAGGTCTGGCAGGGTCATACCTTTCTAACTCCAAAATCTCTCACTCCACAAACTCTGCGCAGCTCCCTCATGGAGCCACAAAAGGCTTGATACAGCTTTTTTTCCACATATGAAGTAAATAAAATGTGTTTGTATGTGACTGAAGCAGTCCAAAACCTAATAGATATTTTGTTTATTATCCAGTATAGAAACCCAGTATATATTTAAAACAACATGTGAGTTTTTTTTTAAAAACACTTATTTAAAGGGTCAGCGTGTAGGATTTAGGGGCATCTAGCAGTGATCACACAGGAGAACCTACATTCTCCGCAAAACATGAAAAATGGGAAAAACGCAGGTCATAGCTAAAGTCAATATCTGGCTTGTCTGTTCTGGGTTGTTGTAGAAACATGTTGCTCAACATGGTGTCCTCGATGGAAGAGGACTTTTGTGTCCACTCAGGCGAAGGTAATGAAAACACAACAGTTATTATTTTCAGGTGATTATACATTAATGAAAACATACTATCATGTTCAATATCTGCCATATTCTGCCAATAAATCCCTATAAATCTTACACACTGGACCTTTAAGCAATTCATCAATTAGTTGCTGATTAATTTTCTGTTGAACTAGCTGTTCAGTTGTTTCAGTTTTAGAGTACTACTTTCTGTCTGGAGAAGCTGGGTCAGCAGGGCCTCCCAGCAGGTTCTTTCAGCTGTGGGATGGTCCGTGTGTGTGTGTGTTTTTTTTGTCACTCAAAAATGTCCTCTATACACTACAGATAGATTGTCGTGCCACTGACAAGCAGTTTACATTTTGATGCAGTTTTCTAAGGTTATATTTTTCCTGTTTTCTTTGTCTTCCTAACACTCGTCTCTGAAGAGCATCGTCTTTGAAAGCAGTATTGTTGTTTACTGTTACACTGTGTTTTTTAGGACTGCTAGGAGTTGATGTTAAAGGTTTTGAAATAAATGATCATCTGAACTTTTGTTGTGAGTCACAAGTTGTCATGAGTGTGAACAGGAAGTGACACTGTGTGGGAGTGTGTGAGTGGGAGCATGTGATGTGATTCGAGCTGCGTAAAAGATTCCATAGTTTCAAAATGCGTTTTATACAACACCTCGTACCTACAGGAATTGGAATGCACCGACGTAAAATTAAAAAAAAAAAAGAACTATGAAATAATAATGTTCAGTCATGCTTATTTATGGGGAATTTATCAAAACAGCACCGTAAAGATTAATAGGATAACCAGCTTCATTTAGAATAAATGTAAGGGGAAAAAACCAAGAGAGTTACAAAAATAAAGAAGCATTGGTCGAGTGACCAAGAGAGTGAATTAAGAGAGGGAGCTCCTTGGGGCAAGAACAAAGCAGTAAATCAGAGAAATACAATGTTAAGATTGTTCTGATGTGACTACTTATTAGCTTACTACTTAATTAACTAATAATTTGACACAAAATTAATTTTAAAATGATTTTATTAATTTAAAAATGTTTCTATTGATTTGAAAATGATTTTATTGCTCCTCCAGAGTCAATGATTATAACTGTCCATAACAGAGGTCTCTTATTCAGAAATAACAGACCTCATAATGCCTTAATTGACTAATCCAAATGGAGTAATTAACAAAGCAAGGTAAGCAATGTAATGAATCTGAGCGAACTTGAATCATTTTGTCAGGCTTTATTTTGCCACGATGACCCACTCACTGTACATTACCGCACTTATTACATCGCTACCTACTAAAAAAATAAGGATTGCAATAGTCAGATGTGTCAGTCATAATTTAAGAACTCACAAATAAACATGCTCATGCTCATAGCAACAATAAACGTGTTCTATGAGTTTGTAACACCTGTAACCGCAAATTAACATATAGTGACCCGACCTTGCAGATGACGTAGAACAGGCTCCTCTCAGAGAACTGCTTAAAAGAGGCCTTTGTCTTATGTTCTGACACCTGCAGACTGCTGTTCTGATCCTTTCTGCACAGAAAGTTAATCTTTTCCAAAGACATTTCCTTGTCAGACTATTTCCACCACAAGCTTGTTGTCAGAAGTGGGATCGCTTGCCTGGGAACGTCTGGACTCGGCATCGAAGAGGAGCGATCGAGGCTTCCTCCAGCCTCAACCTCCACACAAAAGAAGCATGAGACAGAGGCCTGAGACGCAAGTCCGGACGGGCCCAGCGCTGCGATCTAAAACGGTGAGAATCTGGGAATATTTTAATAAATTTAGGCCTTCGATGGTATTACACCAGTCTTTAACATTTGATTGAAGGCAGGTGTCATCATTACCTGTGAAAATTCTTCTGTGCGCACACCAATTTTCAGGTATGAAATTCAAAAGAAAGTTTGAGCTCATTAAAACTATCACCAGGAAGTGCACTATTTCAGTATGTTGATGATTAAATGATTTGTAGTCCAACTCAAGCTCAGTGTGAAAAACACACATTAGCACTGTTGGAACATTTGGCTAAAGACGGTCACAAAACTAGTTTGTCAAAACTGCAGTTTGTCCAACAGCAAGTGACATTTTTGGTTCATGTGATCACATCTGAGGGCAAATCCCTCAGAAGAGAGTAAAAGCATTTCAAAATATTTTCAAATGTCGTGTCAAAAAGCCTCAGATGATGGACCAGTAAGGTGTGGGTTTAATGCCACAACACCTTATCAATCCTTGCTAAAAAAAAAAATCTTCAGTTTTCACTCTTATTTAAATCACTGATACAAAAGAAAATCACTGAAGAAGTAGCAAGTTCAGCCATACAAAGTTTATTGACTTCTCTGACAAAGAAAAATCAACAAGCCTGAGTCAATCCCGGGGACAGACTAAAGAAAGGGGCTCAAAGCACATGTTTATATACTATTTGGAGACTCAGATGAGTCTCCTCCTCTCTTGAACATTTTGGATCACTTACGAACGTATTGGTGTATCATTTTTTTCCTGTTTCTGGGCCTACTCTAATTTAATATTCAGCAAAGATCTGCTTCGCTTAGATTTGTGTGGTTTAATCATGTATTTTTTTAAAAACA
>JAJHUR010092116.1:0-13353 GCA_027495735.1 Lutjanus campechanus | reverse complement strand
TTCAGTGACAGAGGCAGGAGAAGCTGGGAGGTAACTGACGGTGACTGAGGAGGAGAGGAAGAGAGAATGAGCGCATGAGGTAGAGGTCAGGGGAGAGAGTGAATGAGTGACTGCTGAAAGGGGAGCATGCCTGAGAATGAATGGTATGAGATTTAGACGTGACCAGCCCACCACCAGCTGTGCATGTAGTCCTAGAAACACACACACACACACACACACACACACACACACTTGCATAGATTGTCTTATCAAGTCCTGGCATACACCCTCTGACTGGAGCCTGTTACACATTAACACTGCAGTAAAACAGGATGAAAAGGAGACTGAAATCTCTCTGGTTTCATGACTCTTTACAGTCACTGCTCCTCCCACCGCCGCTCGTAGCAGGCTAAGCTATAACAGCTCGTATGTGACCATCATAACGCAACTAACCACCTTCATAAACCACTGATCAATAAATAACTTCAGTAAATAAAAGTGCAAAATGTTTAAAATAGTTTTTGACCCATTTTGGGATATACCACAAAAGGAAAGAATGATTGATATTAATTTTCATCATCTACATATTTTTTGCAGCATGTCCTCACCAGAAAAGCAGCTCTATATGTAGTCTATGCAAGGAGCTCATTATGACTCATATTTATGTTTATCGTCAGGTAGCAAGTATGACAATACAAACAATATAAATAAGCTAGAAAGTCTGTGAATGGAGGGGGAGGAAGAGGACAGGACAGAGGGGTCAAACACAGGACCTTCACACAGGAGACCGGAGGTTTGTGTCCCATGTGAAACAAAAAGTAAAAGTCGGCTTATTTAAAGTTTTACATCGCTTCCGTTGCAGTGTGTATGTGACTTATGTCACGTGTCTTACAGCTTGTGACCTACATAACATAACATATTCTAACCGAAACCATATTCTCCTGAGCTTAATCAAGTGGTTTTGGTGCCTAAAACTAACCAAACTGCAACCGTTTCACAATGTTAACCACGTGTTTAACCTAAAACGTTTAACGTAATCTAACCTAACCTAACTGAACGTAACCTAACCTAACTTGTCCTAACTTAATGTACTTATTTCAACCAAAAAAAAACCATTACATTTTCATCATGTTGCTTAAACCCGACCACACTGCAACCGTTTCACAAAGTAAAAAAAGTGTTCAATGCAACACAACACATTTATTTTAACCTAAACCATGATCTTTTCTTAGATCTAGTTTTGGTGGCAAAACCTAACCAGGCTGCCTGTTTTACTATGTTGAACATCACGTGACTTACATAACAGACTTCAGGTCCAGCACTGCTGTCGCTGGTCCTCTCCAACTGGCTTATATGAAGTTTTGCAAATTATTGGCGACTGGCCTGTTCTTTCATGTAGATATGAGGACATGTACTTTTGAGCAACATAAATGTAGCAGATCACATTTGTATGTCACATTGTTGAAATTTTATTTAATCTTTCTATCTGTCCTTTAATTAATTAATTAATTTTATCTTTATTTTTTACAAAAGTCATATCAAACTGAATCAAACTAAGAATGACGGAAGCGTCACAGCTCACACATAACACAAGAAAAGTAAGTAAGTAGTCTGATGAGCATGAAAGTTAAAGAAACGAAAAAAGGGGATAAAAAGGAACACAAATGCACTAAACAGATAAATCAAATTATTTTAATAGGGCTGGGGGGGGGGGGCTTACTCTGGAGGTGAAACTGAGAAAACTGTTGAAATAAATGATAAAAGCACTTCCCAAATCATGCTGAGCTTCATATGAAACATCATTGGAAGAGGGCTAGGGCAGGTATTTGTTTTAACTCTAAACGTGTTGGATCTTATCTCAGAATAGTCATGTTAAAAGTGCACAACAGCGGAAACATAATGGCTCAGATTTCATGGAAAAGCATGACATCTATCATACCTATCATCTACAGTATGTCTTGATAAATTCCAGACAAATGTTTGGGAAAAAAAAAAAAATTGTAGAGTGGGAAGTAATAAAATGTCAGATTTGAACATATCATCACAAGTGGGATGCTGAGATATTTATTGGCAGTCTCCTTGGAGCCGCCGAACAAATTCTTGTTGGGTCCCAGAGAGCTTCATCCAGACAAAAACAAACAAAAACAGTATAAATGAAAGCCTCAGTTAATTTAATGAGACTTGTATAGCAACAATGACACTTTCTGCTTCTATAACATGGTTTGACATTTGCCTCTATAACTTGTGCTTAAAGTGTAGTGAAGTAGAGTTGAAGGCTGCTAAAGCAAAGTTTGCATGTAGAATCATGAGCATTCACAGCCCTCATGTGGCCACAGTGAGGAACTACAACACAACAATAAACAAGTTTATTAGATTGAGGCCTTCAGTTAAGACAATGTATAAACATTCAGGTTAGCAGAAGATAAAACGGTAAATGGGCAGGTAGGCTTACTATAGTGATGTGACAGCACATCAAACAGAGCATGGTGCTTGGCTGTTAAATGTAAGAAAATGGCATAAAAAAGGAAAAGTAGCCACTTTGTGAAATGAAATTATTATGAAATTATGTGTAAAGATGTTGCTTTTTGATCACAAACCTTTTTCTTTCTTTTTTTGGCGAAGAACATTATGTATTTCACAAAGAAGATTGATTTTTAACAATAAAAAAGCGGGATACCTTTGCACACAAGTTGTTGCCAGTGAGCATGGGAATTGTTACTTTCGCCTTATATAGTCTTTTTTTTTAAATGTATTTTCATTATTGGACAATATGCTGTGTATGATAGAGATATTAATTAATTATTTGGAGATACTAACTCATTATTTTGTGATACTAATCATTATTCCATGATACAAACTAATTATTTTGAGATATTAAGTTATCATTTAGAGGTACAAACTCATTATTTTGTGACATTAACTCATTATTTTGAAAAAGGCCTACTAAGTCTTTATTTAGAGATACTAAGTCATTATTTTAAGATGTTTACTCAATGCTAAGTAATTTACAAATACTAAATCATTAGTTTGAAATAGGCCAACTAAGTCATTATTTAGGGATACTAAGTCATTACTTTTTATAAATTTTCTCGTTTTACTGACTTACAGGGTTTTCTCCGTCACAGAAATGGACTTCTATGTTGTGATAAACTTAAGCTTGTCCAGACAAACAAATGCTGCCCAAATTTTCAGTCAGTGTGGCCTAATGACGCAAAAACTTCAATATTTTCTTTTGTTTACAGATTTAATAAAATAATGAATGACCCAAAAATCGGTTTTCCGAATGAACACTAACTTGCTCTTTTTATCAGGAAAAAGACAATGGGAATAGATTGTATAAATGTCTGAACTACATTACCCATCATTCTTTTCAACGGAAATTTACCGCTTTTCCCGCTAAGTAATGCATTTTCTTATTCATTGGCTGAACGCCACGAGAGGAAACGCATGACAAAATGTGATTGGCTTGTGCGCCGTCTTCAGTTACCCGGATGAAAATTGGCTATATTATAGGGACAATCGGAGGCGGGGGTTGCAGTTCAAACTAGCGGTCGGCACTCGGTGATTAGAAAGTCGATTTTTGTGGCGCAGTGTCGGGAAGTATTTGTAGACTTTAAACATGGTGAGTATTTAATGTCGTCTTAGCGGCATATCAGAACGATAAACCCTGTGAGAACGCAGTTTATTGTCTGTAAATGTCTAATAGCCGCTAGTTCATTTCAGTGAATGGCTAGCTGTTAGCTGCTAGCGCTAGCCTAGCAGGCTAGATGCTAACTTGTCGTTATTGAGCAAGCAACAGAATGGTCACAGAGTGCTAAGAGGGGCGGTTAAACTAACGTAACAATTTCAGTCGGTGTTATTCCGCGGCGATTGAAGATTTGGCGGATGGAAATTTACTTACACTGTGTGTATTTTCCAGGCTGGTGGTAAAGCAGGAAAAGACTCCGGGAAGACCAAGACGAAAGCTATTTCGCGCTCACAGAGAGCAGGACTGCAGGTTCGTTCATTGAAATTCATTCATTTCCTCGGTTGTGCTAACAAGCTAACAGGCTAACGTCGCTGCAGAGGTTACTCAGCTGGCGGCCGGCTCTCACCGACAGGCCACTGAACCCTTTGTTTATCCGCTGTCCTCTTCTCGCTGCAGTTCCCAGTGGGTCGTATCCACAGACACCTCAAGTCCAGAACCACCAGTCACGGCAGAGTGGGAGCCACCGCAGCCGTGTACAGCGCGGCTATTCTCGAATACCTCACGGCCGAGGTAACGATACCCTCAGTTATATATATTAGATCGGCTCCGAGGAGCTGCTTTTTTCCCTGGCCTGTGTAAATATCTAAAGCCTGGCTGTCTTTCAGGTTCTGGAGTTGGCAGGAAACGCATCAAAGGATCTTAAGGTGAAGCGTATTACTCCACGCCATTTGCAGCTGGCCATTAGAGGAGATGAAGAACTGGATTCACTTATTAAGGCCACTATTGCTGGTGGAGGTAAGGAAAAAGTTCTGCAGCTTGGGCGTACTTAAAAATGAACATTATTATGAAGCTTTGATCGTGTGCAAGTACAAAATGGTACAAAATTGTGTATATTTCATCAATTAACAAGTGTGCAAAATTTTGGAAAATTGTGAGAAATGCCCACTACATTCTAGAGCAGCAAAGCAAATATTTGACAATAATTAGAAAATGTGTGCTTAAAATGTCTTTTTGAAAATAGAAATTATACATTTATATTATAATTATACATATATATTACATTATACATTTTTTCTTATCTTGAAAAAAACATTTATTTTTGCTTCCCTTACTGTATAAAATATTGTAGTCTTTTTAAATCAATATTGGCAAGTATAAAATTAATTTTTAAAATTAAGAGTAGTTTATATATGTGCAATAAAATACTTTTGACTATATACAAAAATTACAAATGCTTAAGTTTTTTATTTCCACATTCATCTTATATCTCTACATGTCCACATTTGTTTTTATTGACTTGTTCTCTTCTCAGATTTCCTAATTTATTGTTTTATGGCACTCTTATAACTTGGGTATAAATCTTTACATAATGAAAATTCCTGCCTCTTCAAATGATAGGATAATTAACTAAATCAGTCTTTTGCATCTGTTTGACTTGAACAATGTTAATGGTTCCTCTGTTCTTTGTTCTCCAGGTGTGATCCCTCACATCCACAAGTCTCTGATTGGAAAGAAGGGCCAGCAGAAGACTGTATAACCTGAAGTGCTCTGGAAGTCTGCATCAAGTGGTTAAATGTCTTAGATTAGAACACCTTTTAGGATTGATTTGTATTGAGCTTGCATTTACTCACCTGGGGGTATTTTTTTAAAAGTGGCTTCAGAGAAGCTCATTTTGTTGTTTTTTGTTTTGTTTTCTGGTGCTGCAGTTTTGTGTTGAAACTTGCTTTTGTGGCGTTTCCCATGTTCAAAGTGGTGTTTTAATAAAGCTCGTATTGGGCATTTGCAGTTTGTTCTTTCAGTTCTTGCATTTTCATGTTTCTGTTAATCATTTCTACAGTAAGTATTCTGTTAACTACTTCAGTGTGGATGGTGTACATGTGTTTGGATTTAGTGGTCTGAAGAATCCACCTCGGTCAACAAAAATCAAAGTACAGCCACACAGCTTGCGTGTGAAATGACTCATGCCATGCTTAGAAGCAGCTTAAGCATGTAAACCATCAGTTTTCAGCCTCATGTTGCATGAATTGCAAAGCATGTTTTCTATCAGTTTACCACTGGACTGACATGAACTGGGGGGAAAACCCTGTAGTCATTTTTGGATTCCTTAATAAAGACTGGACTGGTACAGTCAGAACATTTTGCACATTGTGTATGGATGGCTTATTGCATGAAGCAGTTTGACTGCATTCCTGGTATCGGAGTCAGATGGTTTGATAGAGATCTGTAGCATGAACCATAATGTAGGTATACAGCTACATTTTCTATGACAGGGGTATTAAAGCTACGTTGATGGGAAAAGAGGAAGATTTTTTTGGGGGAAATAAAGCCGATCTTTCAGTATTAGTGCAAGGCATGAGGAAAAATGAACTGGAATAAAGGTGGTTCATTGTATTCTGATTTTAAAGATAAAGTGTCAAGTCTAAGTGGTATTTCAACTTTATTCTTGTAATGCGAAAACAACCTTTTTTTTAATGCCTGGCATTAACACTGGAAGTTTAAATTTCAGCTTTATTCTCAACATGACTTTGACTTAATTCAGATTGATCGACATTTCCACTTTTGAGTGTTTATTTTGATGTAATTTGACCAATTAACTTTATTTTCAACATTTTGGTTTTAACTGACTTTATTCTGACTTATCCTTGACATGTTGATTTCAACTTTATTATTGACCTTTTAACTTAATTCTTTTTTTTCTTTTTTTGCATTCTGATATCAGACAAAACGTCGAGTTAAAGTGGGATTTAAACTTAATTGTCATAATGCAAAAACATTTTTTTTAAATGCCTGGCATTCATACCAAAAATTTGACTGTTCTTGACATTTTGACTTAAAGTCTCAACATTTCAACTTTATTCTCGACCTTTCGACTTATTCTCAACATTTTCACTTTATTCTCAAAATGCAAAATTTAAAAAAAAAATCTTCCTTTTTCTCTCCCTTATGCGTGGCCCCAATTCTCTTTTCTAATCTTAAACTTGATCATATAGTATGGTTTTACTTTGTCCTTTTGCTATAGAAACAAAAAATAATGGAATATACAAATACAGTAATGTATTGATAGAAATCATTAATGCTTTTTTGAAAGATTATTTAGTAAAAAATAAATTTCTGGGGGTTATATAAATTGTGAGTTAAGTGCTTGAACAGAAAACTCAAGGAGGTCACCCAGCGTTCTGGAAATTTCCTAATTAAATATAACCTCTGAATATCTGGGTAACATTTTTACAAGGAAGTTCCATTTGATAGCACCTTATTTAAAACATTTTTTTTTTAAATTATTATTGATTTTATGCCTTGGGGGTAAAAGTTGTTTTACAAAGCTTGAAGCTTTATTTGGTCATAAGATGGTTAACTAAATTCACTGCGTATGTTGTTGTAGTACAAAAATCTAATACATGTGTAAGTGTTACACTGAAGACTGTGTTGAGTTCTTGCGTTCTTTTAATCAGTGGACGATATGTTGTAAATTTACCTCATTACTCTGATTACAAGTTCAGAAGGAGGGATTATATGGAGTTAGACATTTGTTCAAATGTTATAATGTTTCAAAGATCTGTGTCATGAGTTTTCATTTATATTGTTGTCTTCCAGTTAGTGACTATAACTCCATTAGTACTCATTAATCCAACAGCTGCAATTTAAAGTACCACTAGATGTCACTATAACCCCACCACAACTCTTCTACTGCTGTATGAAGTGCCAGCTGTGGCCTCACTAACTTTGATGTATGGAGTCCATCCAGCTGGAAGTCAGGGCCCGTATTTATCAACCATCAGACGTATTATTGGGAAGGTCTCCTCTGAGAATGACTGGTGTCAGTGTGACACCCAAAAGCTGTAAGAGAAATTATTTAGATTAATCAAACTGAAAATAGGCATCTGACAGGCAGATCCATACAATGCCAACGTCCAAAAAGTGAAACGATGAGCCAGTGTTTCTCAGGTAAAGGTTCAATTTGTTTCAAGACAGAGGACTGATACTGTCCTATAGATGTGTGTGTGTGTGTGAGTACAGGCAGATTTATGAGGACAGGACGTTCTCCAACGTATCGACCTGGATGACTTTGAGTGAAGTTTTATGGCAAACCGGAAACCACACTTCAGATAGACACTGACTCATCATTTAGGCAAATTTAAAGCTGAATTATCCAATTTTGCACCTCAGCAACACTTCGTTCAAGCAAGAGATGATCGATTTTGCTGTTTTGTAGTAGCCTAACTTTTTGGGAGGCTTTACTGGACATGCACAATATAAAACTAATGCATATGTTAATACCTAATGATTAGTAAATGTATGGAAGTTGCATCTTCAGTACACTGAACCGTTCAAACAAAAGCCCGTATAAGCTGAACAGCGCCTGAAAAGGAACTAGATCGATATATACAAAGTCACAAGTCACAACAAAGAAAGTAGGAGGGAAAAAAGATAGAAATTGTGTTTATGAAGATTTAGATCATTTCTTTTAAAGAACCAGTGTGTAAGATTTAGTTGGCTTTATTTGCAGAATATGGCAGAAACTTAATATAATATTCATACGTATGTTTTCATTATTGTATAATCACCTGAAAATAAGAATTGTTGTATTCGTGTTTTCATGTTGCACCACAATGTTCCTACAGTAGCCCAGAGCAGACAAACCAAACAGTGGATCAAGATACAGCCTTTTCAAGCCAGTGTAGGTTCTACTACACACTTGGAAGGGGAGGGTGAAGTGAGCGGTGTTCAGTGGTTGCAAACAACAACCTCACCGGTAGATGTTACTAAATTCTACACACTGGTCCTTTAAAGTTACCATTAAGACAAAATTGATGTTTAAGAGTTTTTTATCATATATATATTGAGGCATACCTCACCTATATGCCAGCACCTGGCCCAACAATGACAAGAGTCATTTTGTAGCTATCACCAGGTATTTTTTTATTTTTATTTTCCTGGAAAATGATTAAAAGATGTTGATGACTCATCCTGTACTGGGGGGCATGTTCTAAATTTGCTTCCAATGAAACGCTTTCAGTAGCTAACCGCTATTATTAGCTGCCATTAGCCAGCAACATAACCAGGCTAGTCAGCCTGAACAAAGCCTCTGAGAGCGACAGGAAATACAGCACCAAGGTCATTTGCAGAGTTTCCTGATGGAAAGATAGCTTTACTTGTTGCTAAAGTTAGTTAGCTAACCACTAATTGCTCAGTTAACTGTGTCCCCTGGGTGCCAGGAGCCAAACTTTTCCCTGCTGTCAAACTGGCCTCTGCTGGACTCGGAGGCTCTTTTGGTCCCGGTCTGGCTGTGTTTACTCAGAGCTTTCAGTGCAGGAATAGTTAGCTAATGGGACTGTTCTCCTACAGCCATGGACTGTGTCCACAAGAAATCCTTTCCAAGGTGGGAACTTTAAAGTTCATGTAAAGCAACAATAATAATGTGTGTTCTGAGTTTGTCGCGCCACAGAAACGTGTTATTAACCACCCAGCCAAATTTGAACGATTAAAAAAATAATTAAGTATATAAAATTAGGTTTCAAACTCATGAAAAAAAAAAGAGCAGTTTTCTTTGCTCCGAAACTCTGGGGGCGTGTCCACTCCGCTGTCTCGGTGTCAAACACTGCTACAACCTGAAAACGAGCTGAAACATGGACGCTCCATCCAGACATGTTTGAGCCACCAGAGCCAGAGAACGGTGACAGGATGGTATCGTTTTTACTTCTGTGTTGGAACTGAAGTGAGCTGAAGTGAACTTCTGGCCTGATTTGGACTCAGAGAGTTGCTGAAGGTTTGTTCGTAACTGACCGTTAAGGTTAAGGGCAGGGGGAGGCAGTGTTGTTCGTGTGTCGGTTCGTGGGGCTTGTATAGTGTTGGGGGACCATGGCTCCGGCATGTCACCGAGTCATGTTTTAGGTCCACCCAAAAAAATGCTGAACACGGAAACTGTGAACAACATTTTAATAATTCAGCACTACATAGTCTTTTCACGTTTTCAGCAACTCTTTTCTAACAAATAAAATGTGTTTAGAAGAAAAGCTCTAAATTCCCTTTACACAGGCTATAACATGTGGTAGTTCAGCCAGTGTTTGTGGATCCAGCTGTTGCACATTTAGATTGATGACCTCCTGTGTGCAGATTTCTTACCAAGAACCAACAGACTTCAGGACAAACAGAAAACTAATAGATCTATGGTGTTTCAGCTTATAGAGAAGAAAAGTTTCTAATATGGTTCCAGCATGTAACCATAAAATCACTCGCTGTGATTCTGACATTCGGTTATGTGTCACTCTCGGACATAAAGCAAGTTCCGTTAGAATCCTGGCTGTTATTTCCCTGAGTTTCATGGGTCTGTTTATTTTCACACAAATCATAAGCAGATGCATCTGCACACTGTAAATCATTCAAATGCTTTACTAAGACAAATAAGGAGGAAATCACAAATTCCTCGTTACTCGTGTGTCAGTGCACAGGCTTAAGGACTTTGCGAAATAAAACTGTTTTCTGTTCACCCTTTGTTTAAGTGAAATCAGATGTGACATTTAAAAATAATTAAGAAAACTTTTCAATGTGACACAGACTTGGCTGGCACGCAGCACCGGAGCTGCTCTCGCTGGCTTGTCCAAACTAATCAAACATGCGGGAGAGGCCGAGGTCCTTAACTGGACAAATGAGTCCAAACAGTACCTGGGTGCACTCCTCACTGCGCCTCAGTTATAAAGAGGAAATAATGAGCGGAATAATTAGCAAACTGATCCCATATGCTACGGCAGCAAAACTCACAACGGTTGGAGTTGGTTGGACTTCATCATGAGAAGGGGTCGGCTCTGTCTGCTTTTTTCGTTTTCAAGAGGTAGGGCACTGATTTGTTTATCTTGTTCAGAATTGTACGGGGTTAGAGTCTTTTCCCAGCATGCACTGAGTGAGGCACTATGGAGTATTCTTTTTTTTTTCTTTACAAGAAAAGACCAATCAGGCCTTTCAAAGTCCATTATGCCGTCTAAAAGAATAGTTTAACATCTTTGGAAATTAGCTTATTTGCTTTCATTTTAGCCTAGCTTAGCATAGAGACTAGAGGCAGGGGGGAGCAGTTAGCATGTCTCTGCCCGACGTGTACGAACATTTGTTTTATCTGTACACAACTAGAAATGTAAAAGACCCCTTTCTTGAGAACTGGGGCAAATCATGTCCTAGGAAAAAACAAAATGTGTTCTTTAAGGATTAATACATAGGAAATATATGTAATGTTTGAAATGTTTGGGTTTTTAATGTCTAAACTTGCTCTTTGCCAGAAAACACCCTTGTCCCTGACAAGAATTTAAAACATCAAACAATTTAAAAATGTGTAAAAAAAAAAAAACTTCAAAATCTACAACTAACAATACCTACTGATAATATAGGTGTCAAAATGTTCTATTATAATCATTTCTGTTTTCAAATCGATTTTTTCATGAAAATGTTGGCCCTTTAAAATTGTGTCCCAGATTTCTGTGATTTTTACAAAAACATGATTTTATCAGGCATAAAAAGGGTTAGCTATCCCCTAAGGACCCCTGTCTCACTTCCTGGTTTTTAAAAAAAAAGAGGGAATACTGCTCAAGTACTCCAGGACTGTTGTTATGTGTCTCAACCATAACATGTCGACTCTGTAGCCCTTCTAAAGCGAAGCTAAATAAGACTTATGGTTTAAAAATCTATGTTTTGATTATGATTAAGAGAACTCTATATTTTCCAGCATAAGAATGAACATAAGACCGTTTTCTAAGTTATGTGGGGGAACTATTTCTTTACCTCAGTTGCAGCACTTTCAGCTATGGTGAATTGCAGGTTACAGTCTTTGAACGCTGCTTTTGGTTTTGGTTGGTGTACAAGCAGCAAATCTGGTAACTTCCCTGAAACGATAACTCAGAAGTGCTGCAAAAGGTAATTCAAGCTTGTAATTTTATTTAGAACCACTAATTGACATTAGCAGCCATGCCTACAGTAGCAGTGTAGCTTTAGCGATGGCAATGTCAGTCAGTGCGTTCGCTACTTTGGTTCAGACTAAAATATCTCAACAACTATTGGATGGATGAGCACATATTCACGATCCAAAGAGGATGAAACCTCCTGACTTTGGTGATTCTTTCTCTTTAAATGTCTACCTGCAAAACTACTGACAGCTGCACTGAGGCTAATGGTGTCCATAGTGTTGAACGATGTTCTTGGTAGGTGTGCTAAGTGCTGAAATAATTGTCCCTACACACTCTACATATGCATCAAAGGGAAAAGCATCTTTACCAAAATGTTTTACTGTCTTCCTTCTAAATAGTCTAAATAGTTCCAGATCTCTGTCAAGGATTTCAACAGATGAGTTTTAAAGGGGGAAAAAAAAAGTTGAAACTCCAAAGATCAACAGGCAGCTGGGAGGAAAGGTTAAACAAGCTTCATCTGACTCAAGGAACTGCAGGCCTGTCCGGTGCTCTCAGGGGCAGGATACTGTTGTCACAGGAAAGATTTGGAAAATAGGTCCAAAAATACTGGAGTACATGGACGAAGGCGATAAAGTTTTCTGAAGTGATTAAGGTTTCCACGCCAGCTGCGTCTTCATCAGAGTCAAACAAAACAGAGACTCACATCCTCTTAAAGTTTGTGTAAAGTAACAATAAATGTGTGTTCTGAGTTTGTCACACCACAGAAATGTGTTATTAACCAGTCAACCAAACTTGAATGATTTAAAAATTGTGAAGCATATAAAATTTTGGTCTAAAAATCACTAAAAATTTAGCTGTTTTCTGAACCCAGAGGACAGTGACAGGATGGTATTCTTTTATTTTTTCTTCTGTGTCGGGTTGTTGGAACTGAAGTGAGCTGAAGTGAACTGCAGGGTTGATTTGGACTGAGAGAGTCGCTGAAGGTACGTTTGTAATCATTCAGAAGGGTGAGGGGAGGGGAGGTGGTGTCGTTCATGTGTTGGTTCATGGGGCTTATATCGTGTTGGGGTCCACCCAAAAAATCCTGAACAGAGAAATCATGAACTGTTTAATGGTCCAACTCCACAACTGACCCTTCGCTAAGCCCCGCCTCCAAACAGCAACTGTCCAATCATAGGTTACCAACTGTAAGTAGGGCTCGCAAGCTGTCCGTTTCTCTACATGATGAAACGGTGTGCAGGAGGCTCTGAGAAGAGCTATATTCTGTATTTTTTTCTGTAGTCTCTCAAAAATGTGAAACACAAGCGTACATGTGTGGGGAATGGATTGAACTCTGTCTTCATCTGCTCTTACGTAAGCCGCAAATGTTAGCATGTCTGGCTAACTAATGCTAGCTTACTAGCTGCTGCAACTTTACCTCCAGCCAAACCTGTTAGATACCACTGCATCTGCATTTTTTTCTGTGGGGTTTTGAGGAGGAGGATGTGGGCTGATGCAGAATCAAAGTGGGCCGACAACGATGCATCTCATTCTGATTCGCTGTCTCAGGTCTAAGCTGAGTTAGCTTAGCTCTTATCCTGGCTATCTTCTGCGATTGCAGTCCAGCTTGTGAGATGTAAGCTAGCTTTAGCCTCAGTCTTTTAGTGTTGACGTTTTATCATGTACACAGCTGCTGGGTAACTTTACATTTACACTTTCACAGGGTTCTTGTTTTGAAATATGTCAGATGGAAAAATTAAAATGCTGATTCAGGGAGTTAGCACTAGCTTACATCAGCCAGCTACACTCATGAAATCC
>JAJHUR010092115.1:0-19882 GCA_027495735.1 Lutjanus campechanus | reverse complement strand
TGAAAAATGTTTATGACAGGACATAGGTATATGCATGTGTTAGTGAGTGTATAGTGTATGTGTGTATAGGGCAGTTGTTGGCTGTAAGTGAGAAGAATAGATTGCATGGGAATCCTGCTTTTTTCTCATAGTGGAACACTGAAAGGATGTCCACTAAAGAATCACAGCAGCCTGTCCCACGGAGACGCTTAGATAAACACGCAGCTAAAATAGAAGGGGAGTCAGGTTGCACCATGAGGTATTGGTAAGAGAAAGGAGAAGCAAAAAGCATTGTGAAAGCATTGTGGTCGCTCTATTTTCTATCCCAGGTAATTTTTTTTCTCCCTCTTTACAGACCGGACACCCATAATTTCTCAAACAAACACAAAAAAACATCCTTCAAAGCCTCAAAACAAAAGCCTGGCGACCTGATATAATAATTGGAGTTGGGTGAGTATTGGGTTTGTCTCAGGAGTCAGTCATGGCCTGAGGAGACAGATGGACCGACAAGGCTTTCAGATGCAGCCTTTGGCCAAGTTTATCAGTTGATGGTCAATGGGGTCATGACATGAAAAAGAAACTATGAAAAGTTAGGGGTCACTTACAACAACTGTCAACACTTAGCATTAGCCCATTTCACCTGAGGACTCAGTGGATGGTGAGGCTGCCACTGACTGACGGCTGAATCACTGCTTGAATCACTGAGCAGCTCTGCTTTGCAACATTTTACATCTGGACTCTGTTTTTTTAAGCGGACTGCCAAGTAACTGCCACACAGACTTTGATTCACCCACGAATTATCTATTGTTTTTCTGAGTTGTTAAACAAGACAGAAATGGGAAGCAAGATGCAAAATGGTTTGGATTGCACTCCACCTTATATATTAATAAAAAATCCTTTTTGAAAACACCCAGACCCAAAGTGAAATTCCCCTTATGAATCACCCACCAGTATTTGGAAACAAGAGTTAAGCTACCAATAATTTCATCAAATGTTTTGGTGGGGTGTACATGTATATTTTATCCTTTTCAACCTCAAAACTATTCAGGCTGTCGTTAAAGATTTATTCCCTCTTCATCCTCTAACCAGAGATGTTTAGAAAGTGAATGATATCATTGGGGAAGCAGAAATATTGAGCACAAATATAATCAAAACAGTAACTCATAATGCAAATATACAAGCGTGTGATTACAGGGTGTTTTTCTGCGCTGATGTTTTGGTTCCCAATCAAGTAATACGCGACAGTGAAACCATGAAGGTCAATATTTTGATAGAAATGACTCTTTTGATATTAACTTTTATGTGATGAGTTTGGTGGAAAAAACAATAAGCAAAGTAGCTGTGTTATGACATCAGACTTTTTGGAACAATATTTGCCTCAATAGCACATTTTCCAAAAACACTGACACCAACTCTGATTTCTGAGAACTATCACGGCAAGGATATACTCAGAGTTTGAAATGTAGGGGAGCTACAGGGAGCTCGGCTCCCTTGAAAGAGGTACAAAGTCCCTAAAAACCCTTATTTGAGAAATTTTGGATAGCTATAAAATATCATATTTTCTGTAAAGGTAAAGGTAAAGGTAAATGTAAAGGTAAAGGCCAGCTTCCTTGTGAAATACAACCATACAGAGGACAATTATACAGCCAGGTTAAATTTTTGCATTTAACCCATCCTAGTATTAGGGGCAGTGGGCAGCCATTGTGCAGCACCCAGGGATCAACTCCAGATCTAAGCCAGCACCTTGATCAGACTGACTGGAGAATTCACCTATTCAACTATAAAGTAAGGCAGTATAAAATATAACTATAAAGGAAGGAATCTCTATCTGTCTGTATGTCTGTCTGCATGTATGTCATTTGCATATCTTAACAACAGTTGATGAGTGTATTCCTCGTGACCTGAGATAGTACTGTTCTGAATTTGGTGCAATTTGGCCAAATGGTGGTGCTGTAACAACAGACTTTATGGTCTGTAACTTTTTGAACCATAAGTATCATAAACAAAATTATTTTCTATCTATATAGCCACTCTCCTTTGTGTCTGGATCAATTTTCTATGTTTTAAGTTTTGTCCATATCTTTTTTCTTTTCTTTTCTTCTTTTAATTTTTTCTTTTTTTCTTTTTGCTAATCCAGCTATAAATTTTGAGCAATCATCACTGCATTGCTTTGAGTTTTGCCATAGCTGGCCCTCAGTTTTTGCTTAAATGCTGTGGGCAGGGCTTATTACAAAGAAATGTTGTATCTCCTGAATGCTGAGCAGTTCTTGCCAAACTTAAAGGCAGCACGTCTGGGGGCTGAGCAATCAGCCCATTCTGAATGGTCACAGGTTTTGAATGGGCACGTCTCTAACAGGTATTGCACTAGTAAAATAAATGAATGAAAAAACCCAGCATTTAATTATGTTCCTGAAGGCTAATATTAAAGCACTTTTCAACACGTGTTTATTCACACATAACAATGTCTGATCTTTTGAGTCTAATAAAAACAATGCTGTCTATTCCTGCTGTGACCATCCATGTGTGGAAGTGCACTCAACACATGTTGTCTTTCTTATTGTTTCTCAGTGGAGAATGATTAAAGAAAGCATCGCTACATTGAAAACAATTTGTTTCAGTGTTGTCCCAGACTCAATATTCTCTGTATGAACTGAAATGTATTGATAGTACATTTCTGCACATATATGTGGGCACATTCATGTTTGTGCATGTGTATGTCACCCCCATCCTCTGAAAGCCAAGTGTAATTCAAACACGAGATCTACTGATTTGCATTAAATAGAAATTGTTGCAGCTTGAATATATCAATCAACTGATCTTCAACAATGTATTCTACATGAACTTTTTTTGTGATCCAGCAAAACAAAAATAAAAACAGAAATCCAAACAGGGATTGGTTCGCTGATGAGAACTAATGATGACAATGAAGAGACCCTAAATATGCTGTCACAGCGTCATTCGTCAGGCTTGAAATTCTCTTCAGTGAACAAAGACTGCAACAAAAGCCAAAACATTTGTTGTCCACTTGAGTACTTTTAACTGTACCAAACATGAATTCATTCAACATGAAGGCTGACTTGTA
This sequence comes from Lutjanus campechanus, assembly GCA_027495735.1. NCBI lineage: Eukaryota > Metazoa > Chordata > Actinopteri > Lutjaniformes > Lutjanidae > Lutjanus > Lutjanus campechanus. The sequence continues at coordinate 16,821 of JAJHUR010092115.1, read as the reverse complement.
ATCCCCAGTGGGCCTTTATCAGGATCCTGTGAAACAGATATCTGAACACATGCACAGTATAATCTTGCAACATCTGACTCAAGAGTAATCGAGTCTGTCAGGTATACTGTGCCAAAGGAAAGGAAAGCAATCATTCTGCATGGTTATGCATGGGTAGAGTTACTAGAGAAAAACACCATTGCTCATTAATAATATGCAGAGATCCGTGCATATGAAAAACACTCTATTGCACCTTTTTTCCAAATAAAACACTGATGGACTCGATCATATAAATGGTTCAGGTCTCATTACTCATTCAAGTCCAATGCATGGCAAAGTGTTATGTCCGTGAATCTCTTTAATGTCACATATGAGGAGTATTCCTAATGATCCAGCCGATGCACAGCTCTGCATAAGCATCCATTTGTTCCAGAAAATCTTGCTACAGTCACCATAGATACTATGGTGTACCATTAACATTTACCATGTCCCGTAAAATGTCTTGAGGGATGAAAGGCTGTTAATTTGTTATGACAGTGTAGGATATAGTTTCTGATAAAAGATCAGTTTACCTGCCAAGGACTACATTCCCGCAGCAGAACACAGACCTCTTGCTTGGCTGCACTGGATAAACAGATTGTGTTATTTCTGGTTCTGTACCACAGGGTGTCAATAATACCTCTAAATGGACCTTTATTTATTATGCAACCGAAAAGGTGCATTTCAAAAAGAGAATAAATGACCCGTACAAGCTCAAGAGTCATAATCATCCCACTTAACGTCTCTCAGTATTTCCAAAAGTGAAAACAGGCAAGAAAAGTCTTGCGTGAGAAAAAGTGTGCAAGAGCAGAGAAGTGCTTAATTTCAGCTACTTGATTAAGGTTGTGTTGCACCAACAGAGATTCATTTTCAAACCTTAAATTGTGGTTTAACTTTAAATTAGCCTATGCTGAACCGACCTATTAAACTATTTAGTATTAAAAATTAAGAAAGATCAAAATTAACCGCTTTTGAAACCTCAGCTCTAGTTTTATTTTAAACCTATATCAACACATTATGAAAATTAAAGTCAGCATGAACAGCCCTTTAATTTTATTTACTTTTGTTTGCCATCTGTTTCTTGGTAGAACAAAAATATGCCATATCTCCATCAACTACGTCCAGTCCTCCCTACTCCTACCAGCTGAAAACGCACCAATATTTTGATTCAAATAATAGATGATTGAATCATATCTGTACAATTCAGTGTTCACTGTGACCACTGTAGTCACACAGCTTCCTCTGCCATGTTCACAAGTTTGGTAGCCCAGCCTCTACTACACAGATAAGATTGTTACCATCGAGGGCAAGAAGTGTCCACACTAACATCTAGATACTCAGAGATATGTAACATTTTGTTAGAAAGCATCAACACACTATCTTAAACCTAGTTTTGCTAAACTGATCAGAACTAATCTTAGATTAGATTAATCTCTTTTGGTGTAACCCAGTCTAAGAGTATCATAATGGTCATGCGCTGCAGCTGATTGAAGAAATATGTCACACTATAAATGAAACCTACATACTTCAAACAGACTTCATGCAACCCCTCAGGCCCCTGAGGCGACTAACTGCGTATTGTGCTGAGTTCAAACGCAGTGGGACCCCTATAGGGAGAAGCACTTCAGATTAATATAAATCACTCCCTCTGACAAGTGCCGTGACCTCTGATGATACATGACATCGCTCGCTGTGACTCCAGACAGATAGAGAACAAAAGGAGAACATATAGCACATAAAAAGCACCAAGAAGAGTAATGAAATATACATAATCATAAATACAACATGGTGCCTTTGGTACAGTTATATCTACAGTACATGTCCTGCCATTAATCTTAACTGCACAAAACCTTTGATGGTTGTTTTTTTTTCTTTTCTGGAGGTTATTGGGCGTTGAATCCATTGTGGCAATGATGAATAAAAACCAAATGTTATGCAATGTAACATGAAAACCGTAATCTGAACATTTTAGGTAAAGTTTTCCACAAGTGAACCGGCCCACACAGGACCTCGCTCCCTATCAGTTATGGTAAATGAATCTGGGTGGTAGCAGTTAATCAAGAGGCGAGTGGGACGTCACCTCCAGTGTCTGTGAGAAAACCTCCCAGTGAGCCATTGATAAATGACGGGTTTGCAGCCAGTTTTGTGGTGGTGAGGTTGTCTGTACATGTGTGTGTTTTGTGCGTGTGTGTGCGTGTGTGTGACAGGAGGGAATCATGGCGGGCTGCTTCACGGTGTGCACATGGGCACTGCTGTAAAAGGAAATTAGAGGCCAATGTAAAGCTGTGGGCGCAGCCAAAGGTCTTATGCGTGTGTGCAGTGTGGAGATGGGAAGTAACTAAGTACAAATACTTAGTTACTGTATTTAAGTAGACTTATTTGTATTTATTTTTAAGACAACTTTTACTTTTACCCTACATTTTAACAAAAATATCTGTACTTTCTACTCCTCACAATTTCTAAACAGGTTTGTTACTTTAGATTTTAATGTATTTGAGGGGAATTACTGATTATTTTTATTTTGCATCATTGCATGCCACCTTCCCAAGACTGAGTTCAACCTAAATAGATGGGACAATAACACATAGAAAAGATGATTCCTTGTGGCATAGTGCATATCACACACAACAGATGTAACAAGATGAAAAAAAAACAGTGCAAAAATGTTGTAGATGATGTAATGAGTTTAAAATGATGTGAAAGACATAACAACAAAAATGATCTTAAACGTGACAGGACGAAAACACTGTAAAAGATGCGACAATGCAAAAATGATATAAAAGACGTAACAAGACAAAAACAATGTCAAAGATGTAACAAGATCAAATCGACGTTAAGTGACATAACCACAAAATATCTGAACATGTAAGACTTAACAAAACATAAGACAAAAAACAACATAAAAGACTCAAAACGTCTTGTAAAAAAAAGAACAGAAAAGATGGAACAAAACGAAAATGACATAAAAGGTGTAACAAGACAAAAACGATGTAAAAGACATAACGGGAAAAAAGGTTGTAAAAGTCAAAACAAGACAAAATGGATGCAACAAGACAAAAACAACAAGAGAGCAAGACTGGACTACAGAGAAAAGCTGAGGTTCATTTTGCTTTGCGCAGAAACAACCAGTAGAAATGTTCCTCAGAGGGCTACTTTCTATTTTCATTTTTTGAGTACATTTCAGAATCTGTACTTTTTCACTTGTTGTGTACTTGTTGTACTTGAGCAAAGAATGCATGTGCTTTTGTATGTGTGTGTGTGTGTGTGTGTGTGTGTGTGTGTGTGTGTGTGTGTTGTCTATTCAAGTGGAGGGGTGGGTGAGAGGGGGAGCTGTCTTTTTAATGGCCAGAGAGAGGAAGGATGTCTCCAGCCTTGACTGTGGCGTCCCTTTGTTGTTCATGAAAACAAAACAAAAAGAGAGGAGGACAAGGGGAGAGAGGGAGAGAAAAAAGAAAAAAGAGCATGAGGGAGCGGAAGAGAGGAGGGAGGGAGGGAGAGAGAGCAGAAAAGTTAGAGGCAGTCACTGACAACAATGCAGTCTGCTCTGTGACAGAGACATGATGTCACGTTAGTGGAGTCCCTGGTGTGGGGGTGGGTGAGAGGACGAGCGGGCTGGGTGGGGCCATACCTCTGTCCTCCCGCTCCCCATGTGCGTCTGTGAATGAATCTTGAGAAGCATAATGGGCCAGGCTCGCAGCTCCACTTCCGCACACCTGTCATTTGAAACAGTGAGATTTCCAGGTCGTTCATTCATGCCCCGGTCCCTGCTGAGCGCGCCGCTCAGAGAGAGTGAGGGAAGCCTGGTAAGGGATCGCCCTCAAGGGAGAGTGTGTGAGTTTGGGTGTGTGCGTGTTTGTGTGTGCATTGGGGTAGGCGGGAAGATTGCAGGTGGACGGAAAAAAGAGTGGAGATATATGATTGGCGACAGAACACTATGATATAAATGGCTCCAATGTGCATCATTCACTTTAAAAGAGTCAGGCCCTGTGTGTCTGCTGCAATTTTTCCATGAACACAGCTTGATTTTGGATCGCACATGTGGTCTTCTGCTACAGTTTGTGACACAACTGTGGTGCGAGGGAGGCTACAAAGCTGAACAACAGTGTACGTTAGGTTACTTGGAGGTCATTCAGTGTTTTCATTGGTGGATTTGATCATTTTGGGACCTGTTTTGAGGTAAATACAGGCATGGGGCCCTCCACATTAGAGCTGGGTATTGTCTAAAAAAATTCCGCTACCAGTACCAATACCAATACCTTTAAAGTGTTACGAATATCAATAGAGTATTTCATTCAACTTTCACCTTTTCTTTTGTTTTGGTGGCATCTTGGCACACTGATCTGCCAGCTCGATCAAATTCATTACACTAAACTTCACCACCACAAACTGAATGGAGCTGCTAGCTGTAGCTGCAGTAGTGAGCCAATCGCACGATGCATTAAACTGAAGAACACTTGCAGTGATTGTGAGGAAAAACTATACAAATAGTATTTTTTTTCTAGATATAGGTACAAAAAGGATTAAATGCAGGTATTGTTGGACTATAAAAAAATGTGGTGCTGATTTATTTCAGTTGATACCTTAAAGGTACTGAGCTCCGATACCCAGCCCTATTTCACGTCCCTTGTTCTTGCCCTTTTTCAACCCTTGAGTAAATAATAAGTTATAAGAATTAAACTTATGGCTTAACTTAACTTATGGTAGTGGAGTGGAGGATGAATTGAGGAGTCTTACAGCCTCAGGAAAGACTCTATTCTGACGTCTAGTGGTATGGCAGCAGATACTTCTGTATATCTTGCCAGAAGGCAGAGGAGGAACATGCTGTGGCTGGGGTGGGTATTGCTTCTTCTTTTTTCCAGCACTGGCTGGTGTAGCTTCAATTCATTTTTCAACACACTGCGCCGTTTGTTTACATGAACTGGCTACCGTTTCTCTCTGTCAGTTCCAAAGACATGCCTAAGATTATGAAACAGTCCAATGTTGTGGGGAGGTCCTGAGACATTCATGAATTAAGCATACTGATGCAATTTTAGTAAATGGATTAAAAGAACATAATTGATGAAAGGTTTAAAAAGAAACATTATTAAGCATAAGTTTATGAGGTGTTTTATTGGGCATTTGGTAGCTTGGGGCCTTCGGCAATTGCCAACCATTGCCTGATGGTAAGTTCCTCTCTGAATATTTTTAGACTTTTAAGCTACATTTCAGTGTTTAGACGAGGAACTACTTTCAAAGAATTAAAAGATTACTTCAGCCTGTTGTTGTCTGCATTTCCACAGCAAACACTGGCCAAATCAGTCATTAGTTATTTTAACACATGACTTTACAAGAACGATGATGCCATATAAAGTAACGGGAGAAACAATGGAAGAAGTTGAAGCCTTCAAATCTTTCTAACATGTGGTTAGCGGTCTATTTTAACCAAACCCGTGATCTTTTCCCAAACCTAAAAACCCGAAACTTTTTTTGGCAGAAAGTCCTGAAACTTAACTTATTCCATCTGTGCATGGAGGACATAAGTCGTGCTGCTGTTGATTGTGATTTACTGGTTAGCAAATGGGGTGGACGCACAGTAAAATATATATATATATATGTTTTTCAGGTTTTTAAAAATGGTGGCTTAAAGAAAATGCTATTCTCTACTAAACAGAAATGTTTAAATCAATATTACCTATGGCCACCATGACATCCTAAGTTTCTTTTTATACAGCAATACAAGACAAGGACGTCTACTTTCTTTCCCACTCTTCACTATCTTAACAAAAACTGAACATTATTACACAAGGCAATAATTAATGGATTGTATTATATTGTTGTGTGGTCCTGCCCTTTCCATGCTCCCTGTTCATGATCTGCCATTTCCTTCCTTATAAACACCCACAGCTTGCTGTTATTTTACAAGAAACTTCCAGGCTTGATTAATGGCGCTGCACAAATTTAAATTGGATCCAAACACATTCACTGTGTGTGCAGAAACACCTGAGCGGCTGCTCGAGTAAAAGAAAAAAGAATTAGCTGGCAGGAGTTCAGCTCTATTAATACACTCATTGAGCTGTAATACATGATCAGGCACAAGTGTGGACTTGAATCTCCCCATGGTACATGAAGTCGTGCTTTTTTAAAAGAATTTGGTCCAGCCAGGAACTGAGTGAGTGAGGGAGCTCGATGGGATCCAAACCACCCATAAAGCAACCTTCAGTAAATGCAGCGCAGCCTTGGCCACTGTGGACAAGCTCTCCAGGAGGAATCTGAAACGATTTCAGCTACATTCTCATCTGCCCTGTCCAATTTGTGCAACAGAAATGACCTTAGGGAAGCTTCCATTACTGCTTTACAGCAGGGACTGAAGAGTAATGTCAACAGTCTGCTCAATTAGGGGTACATGGCGTGAAGAAGACGTTTAGCAAAGGCCAGGGTATCTCATGGTGTAAATAAATATCAAGAATGAGCTTGCATGACTTCGGGACTCTGCATGTGTTTGTCTCATTGTCTTGATTGCTTACAGAGTCAGTTGGCTCCTGCATGCTGCAGAGCTGTAGAGCTAAATCATGGCTGGTAAGGCTGCTTGGAATATTCCACTATCTGCACCACAGAGCGGTGGGAGGGAACCAAAGATTGATCACTATAGGTTTTGAATAATAGAAAGATAGATGGACAGAGAACCAAGAGATCAAGGACAGAAGGACAGGCATATAGAGAAAGGATCTGTGGATCCACCATGGGAAGGTTCCAGTTAATTGTTGGAGTTTATTATCTAGCCGGAGGAAATTGTACCCTTTGCCACCCACAAGCACTCAATGGTAACTATCAAGTTAAACTGCCAAAGTGAGACGTTGTGACAAAGCCTCCTTTTAGAGATGAGGGATGACAGTGAGATGGGGACGGGGTGGGGGTTAAAGCTTGTCCCCCGGGAGTAGGAGGGGCAGTGTCACCGTTTGGAGCTGTTGAAAGGAGCACAATGACGCCTGGTATCGGGTTTGCCTGTTTGACAAATGGATCTCCTGCTGTGATCGTGGCGAGTGTAGAAGCCCTATCTGTTCACAACAACAGAGGATGGAGATACATATGGAGCATCTTATTAAATGTTTACGAGCAAGGAAGCAAAATCTTACAGCATATGACTTTGCAAAGGAAAAAGAATTTCTGCCACCAAGTTATTAAAAAAAATCCTAAATGAAACCTTCAGTACAAAATCCAACAGTTCCTCATTATACTCTAATATATGATGAGCAGAGTCGGCCGATGAGGCACTGAAGAAGTGAGCTGCAAAGAGGTGATACGCAAAAGCCAACCTCTCCTTCATGGCAATGTTGATTTAGCAACAAAACAACTCACCCTCACAAAACACCATCCTCATTACTCTCTTGACTTCCAAGGGGCCATAGTAAAATAAACACAGGCGGTGTTTGTTAGTCACTCATTGTCCTAAAAAAGTGGAGATGTCAGACAAAATGGAACACAGGCTATAGCTGTTGGAAATTAATTGCTGCTTTACACAAATGTAGACTTCCAGTAAGCATGGTATTGGTGTATTGTTGTTTAAAAAATAGCTGATCTAAGATGAATAAGGGAAAAACAAACAAACAAAAAAGTGATTTTCAAAGTATGGAGTGCTAGAGGAGCCTCAGCAAAATGCCCAAAAAATCTAATTATCATTAACTGAATTATTATAAATTTACAATAATCCTGTATGTAATATATTGAAATCTCATCTGGCCTGCCAATCAAAACATCATTCATCACATCATAAACTGGACTAAACTCCACAACTGCCACGAAGCTGCTCTGCTCTTAAAGCGATATTCCACTTTGCCAGAATAAGCCACTCAGTATGTACTCACCCCTATGCCGATGTGATGATGGGTGAAGGTCTTCAGTTCACAAAACAATCCTGGAGTTTTAGGAGAAACAGGGTAGCAGCCTCATCCAGTACAATGGCAGTGAATGGTGACCACAGATAAAACGTTAAAAAAAAAGCACACAAAACAAACAAAATGTCTCCATCCTGCTTGTGTGGTGTAATCCAAGTGTCCGCAAGCCGCGACATTAAAAATTAACCACAGTCTTGTGAGACTTTGTATATATCTTAATGGACGCACGTGCGGAAGTCTAACGAGATCGACGCCATGTTTACATCCTACCAGCTACATGCTACAGTTGACATTTTGGCCAAAAACATGGCGTAAATGGCGTCTTTTGCGGTTAATTTTCAATGTCGCGGCTCGTGGACACTTGGATTACACCACACAAGCAGGATGGAGACATTTTGTGTTTGTTTTGTGTTCTTTTTTTAAACGTTTTATCCGTGGTCACCATTCACTGCCATTGTACTGGATGAGGCTGCTACCCTGTTTCTCCTAAAACTCCAGGATTGTTCTTCTTCACCCATCATCACATCGGCATAGTGGTGAGTACATACTGAATGGGTTATTCTGGCAAAGTGGAATATCGTTTTAAAAGGTGCTAGTACTGACTGACAAAAATACATATGCTTTTGTAAAGGAAAAGACCTGATGGACAGACTGACCACCCAGCTGGACAAAGCTCAGCTGCAAAAAGTTCAAGAAACTCCTGCCAAGGCTCGCAAGTATGATGCACCACACATAAATTGTGGATTTACTAAATAAACATGGGAATGACACCCAAATGCGTTCTCTGCAACCGTCTCAAATGACGACATAAAACCATCTAAACTTCAGCGTCGCTTGAAACAAAAGTACCCAGCAGACGCAGGCTAAAAGACATTTTGCAAAAGGGCCCTGGCTATAAGCTAGTGCTATTTGGGGGGCCTTATGGAAGAGTTTTGGGAACCCCTGTGCCAAAATACTTATTTAAAGACAGAATATGCAAGATTTGTCGGTTGCTGTTTGTGAACGCACCATTCAGTTGGCTCCTTTTTCCCAGCTCAGTGAATGAAAGACGGAGACAGCAACAGTGGCTGAGAGAGCTGGAGAGTGAGTCAGGAAGCAGCATTAACAAGAAAAAAGCCGTGAATCAGACATTTACCCAGGATTTACACCAGGCACGGCTGCGCCGCGTCACGGCTGCTTTGGTCCATCATACTCACGACTTCAATTCACACCAGCAGCGTTTCAGAAGCGGAGCGTCTCAGAAGCGGAGCAGTTGTTGACTTGTTTACTTCGTCGTTTTGGGTCATTTTTCCTTGATTTTTGTGCTTCTACCATGGGTAAGAAGTCTATGTAGTTATGTGGTTTCTTTTTTGTATGTTTTAATTATGTTTAATGTTGTTATTTCCTTCTTTATTCTGCTGTAGTCTTCAAAGTCATGGATCAAAGTTTTGGAGCTTTGTTTAATTAAAAAATACATCTCTATAATCGTCTCAATATTATGAAACATACCTGTTGTCGCTGGGTATGATGTAATGTTGAATGAATGAAGTGAAATACAATCTGTCATCGACACGTGATGTTTTATTTTGAAAATTTACCAGATTCACTATGCTGTTCGTGTCGGGAATTCCTGTCTGGTTCGATCTCATCTGCGCAGCTTGACGCGCCATCCGTGAAAAATAGACTTGCTGCGTATTCTCTGCGAGTGGAGCACCGAGCCGCTTCTGGGATGCTGCTGACACGCGCCGCAGCGCATCTGGTGTAAACACGAGCATTGACTAGAATGGTTGCGTATCACTTCGAGTGCTGTGGCACAGCCGTAACGCGGCACAGCCGTAACGCGGCGCAGCCGCGCCTGGTGTAAATTAGGGGTTAGCCTTTCACAGGAGTTGTGTTCTAAAGCATGGATAGGCACACCCACACCTCTGCATAATGCCAGATGTTGTGTGAATGTAGCCAAGCGATCCTTCATCCTGTCGCTATATCCTCAGTCTGCTCTGCCTGTGTGTGTGTGGATCTATGTAACTCTCTCAGCAGCTCTCACAGACAGAGAGCAGAGGAGAGAGATGACACAACTATGTAACTATTGGTCACTATGTTTTTACAGAGCCCCAACCTCAGAGCCGTTGCTATTGGCAGACATTGGCTACAGACTGCCACTCAAAGGCTGATGTCCAGAAATGTCTCAAACATGGCAAAATCTGCAGATACAGACACGACCACACACTGCTAGTGGGTCATAAGTGATGATTGAGAGGGATTTTTTTTTTTTAAATTATCCTTATATTGTTTTTTTTTTTTAGATGCATTAAGATGCCTTAAATTGTTGTTTTATTGTTTTCAAATAAATGTTTTAACCTAGACATGTAGTCGTCTTTTCACCTGCAATTCTCCAGTGCTTTCTAGGATGGGACACACTCTCCAGCACATTAGACCTCCCATTCTGTTTGCTGCAGTTTCTATTCTGGGAGAAGTGATAAGAAACACACGCAGGCACTCAAGAGTGATTTAAGGAGGTCAACATCAACAAACTGTTTCTGACTATGACTACAAGACAGCCCCTCGCCACACACAGGCACACACGTTTTCATACCTAATACCTAACCTGTTCTGACATATCTGGCCATGAAGTCAGCGTAGCCCTCACCTATGTACGAAAAGGCAGCCTTTGAACTGAGAGGCTTCCATCCTCGACTTACTCTCGCCAATAAAACCACACACAAATCTTCGATCCAGGCCCTGTAAATCAGGGTGAGCGCTGATCAAAGCGCGGCTGTGAATCTTACATGGCATATCCTGCATTCCACGCTAAACACATTCACATGCTGCACTCAAAAGCATAGCACTTGTTTGTTGACCCCATATCCATTTCAAGTACTGAACGTTCATTTTATTTGAAGCTGAATTCATCTGACCATTCCCATGAGTGGGCTCTCCAAACAGCATGAACTTGTTCTCAGCACAAACAGGAAGACTGGTCACACTCTGTCAAAAATGTTGATACCTTATGTGTTTGCTAGCACATTTTGTTTTTAACGTCACTTACTGAGACAGCAATTTTAAGTATGTTGGACAAAGCCAAACAACTGTAGTAGAGTTTTTCAGCTTAAGTCCAGTATTTGTGACATTGGGGTCTTTTATATTTTTCTCCACAATAAGAGCAAATACACTGGACCACTGCTTGAGAATTTTAGCATTACTGGCATACTTTTAAGCAGTTACTTCATCACCTCTACCCATCAGGTCAGCAGGGGCTGCCTCATGGCTTTTATCATTTCTTGCGTTTTTTTTAAATTTATTGTGCTTTCTATTACCAAATAACATGACAATCAAATTAACTCAATCAGCTTAGCAACCGCAACTAAGCATGGCAGGTTTGGATTTCTCCCCATTCATTTCTTCACAGCGGTATGTAAAGAGAACCAAAGCAAAACCAGAACTTTCAGGTTCTGTTCCAGAAGTAAGCATACCTCATTTTCAAAAACCCATTCATTTTTGGGGGTTAAAAACAATCCACTATAGTTGTTTATTCAATATTTATGTTTTTTTAATGGCCTTGATCCAACACCATTTACCATGAGCCAGAGACATTTGTGGGCTAATCGTCACAGCTAAATCGAAGTCCATAAGCGAATCGAGGGGCTGCAGTTTGCTCAGACGTGTCTGTAATAATAGCAGGAGAGTGAAGAGTGAACACTATAGAAGTTTTTTAGATAAAGATGCAAGATAACAAGTTGAAAACTTTATAACAGAGCATTGGTGAGTTTTATGTTAAATGTGCTGAGTAAACGAGTAAAACAAAAAGTGGACCCAAAAATGCAGACTGAAACAAAGGAGGCAGAATTCAACAGAGATTTAATGACAAAGTAAAAGTAACTTAAGATCAGGCTTACATGAATGATGTGAAAGTCCAAAACACAAGGCAGGCAGGATCCAAAAACAAGGTAAAAGTCCAAAACACACAGAGGGAACACAGACAGGGCACAGGAACTTAACACAATGGATAACGACGAACTGACAAAGACACAGAGAAACACAGGGGCTAAATAAACAGAACTAATGAGACACAGGTGGACAAACAGGTGAAGTAAATGACAATCAAAAAGAGCGGGAGAAGCACAAAGACAGGAAGTAAAGACAAGACACATAAGGGAGAACCAGGACTACAAAATAAATGACAAAGATAAAGATGATAATGTATATTAGCATGTAATTTGCTTGAAATATTAGAATTGTACATGATGATGATGATTGTTTTGATATTAACATTATGTATTGGCCAGTGGCTTTTCTGCTCTCTAAATATTGGCATCGGCCATTGAAAAACCCACATCAGCTGACCGCTACCTTTTAAGTACCACATCAGATAATAGCGTTATATTTTTAATAACTTTACACTTTATACTGTAGGTTTGTGTGGTTTTCACTAAAGATTTAGTGAAGTTGACCTCAAAGTGAGAATAATAGCAGGTCTTCTGCTGATAGCTCATAAAAACCTTTTGTGCTTTATTGCGAAATGTAACAGAAACCCAATTGGTCACGTATAAACATGTGTTTGGCATGAAAATTAGTCGTGATTACTAACAAACAACAGACATCGAGCGAGGAGGTCGTTTTAATGTTAGTTTTGTTGCACCTAAATCAAACTGACCCTGACATGTTTTTTTCTGTTGTCGTATTTAACTCCCAGTGTTCAGATGCGCACTTGCCAGGGTGGGCTTTCTCATGTAATTACTCGCTCTTTCTTTTGGCTTTAGTCCCTGTGCTGTTTCCTGAAAAGAAAATCAATGTGTATACCAACAAACAACTAGTTCCCTCTGGGGTTCTCATAAATTTTAACACTCTGGAGTCTGGCAGAGATGAAGCTTGAAGAAGCCAAAACAGATGTTCCAAGGCTAAAAAAAAAAAGTGAGAAAAGAGTCATGACCCCCGAAAGAGTGCTGGAGATCAGCCTTAAGCAGGTGTAAATGGGTTTGTTATAATGATTGAAATGCTGTCATGAGGTACAGTATCAACTCGAGAACAAACTCTTCTGTGGTCAGGTGCTGCTGGATATATACAGCCCGTTTACAATAATCAATCAGTTATATCACCTCATTTTAGACCATTAAACATGTCTGAGGTTATTTCGATTTATACATATACAGACATCACCCACCAGAGGTCATATATGTAGGCTGTTATGCAGATGTGAGGCCTTGGAAAAAAAAAAAGAAATTGTTTGAGCACATGCTGTCTGATTCATAACTTTTGCATGAAGTAATTGGATCTATTATTTGGATGTCCTGCTTAATGTCCAGATGAAGCGTCCATCTGAAACTTCTCAGGAGAAGTATACGGACAAAACTGTCTGGCAGTCCGCCACGTGGAATCGTTAACTTGTTTGGGACTTTCTTCTAATGTTCCCCTGCCCTGTTGTATATAAAGGGAGTTTATAAAATCTAAACTTCACAATTAAAAAAACAGAAATCAATTAATATCAATACAGACAGAGAGTAAATGCTTAAGGTTTGGCACCTCAACCAGCATTCCTTTTCTCGCTGCATCTCAACCTGCCAATAGTGAAAATTTGTCCTTTTTCCTCCCTAAATATTGTCTGATACATGTCCTCTCGGATAAACACAGGTGGCAGATAAAACGTTAAAAACAACTCTTAAAATGGCTTTAACTTTGAAGTTCCTTAATAAAACGGACAAGCGCTACAATAAACTACAATAAAGTTGGTTCATATGAAGTTGAACGCCACTTGACAGCATTTTTAGCCGTAACAGACATCCGACAATTAGCACTTTAATGTGAACGTTTTCAAAACAACATGAAACAAATAATACGGCTTCAAAAGATGTTAAATTGTGTGTGACCAAATTCCAAAATTATTTGGTAAGTCATGTGGAACGGTCTGGAGAATTATGAGAACATGTGTCAAACACTCAGACACACAGGCAAACTGCATCAGCAGATCGCTATACAAACAAGCAGTGAAATAATGGATCAAAAACAAATGAAATGGCACCACTGTAGAATTCTGAAAAAGCACAAGCTGCTCAGTTAAAACATCTTTTTTTTTTTAAAAAAACAAACAAAAAACCCAAAACGAATTCCAATAGAATAGACACTAGGCCAGCGGTGTCTAACTCAATTGCATCACGGGCCACATCAGCAGCAGAGGTTGCTCTCAAAGGGCCAATTGTAAATGTAAGACTATATAAATGTATGTACTTGTTATTGTGCTACATTTTGCAAGTGCATTAGATTATTATTTTAGTTGTAACTTAATAATTGATAACCAGCTGTGCTCAACTATTACAACCAACAAATTACAAAGTATTATGAGTAATAAAATCAAGGTAACAGTAAGGGTTGTTTCAGCCTACAAGTTTCAAATCCAAAATTTATACTTGCTTAAACATGAAATGGTGGCATTTTGCTAGGCTGCTATTAATTTCTAGCTACAAGCATAAGATGCGTTTAGTACGTGTATAACAAAATCAAGATGCACTCTGGGACATGTAGTTTATGGATTCCGTACTATGGTAAAGCAGCATAGAATGGCATTGCACAAGTTATATTCTTTGTTCACTCTTGTGAGCCATATAAAGTGAGTTTGACGGCTGAGAACTGGGGGATCAGTAAATAACAACTACAGTGTGGCTCAGCACAAAATACTTTCAGTCATCGTCTTCAGTCAGAGGAATATATTTTTGGATTACCCTGCCAGCAAAAATGTAAAAAATGTGTGTGTGACTGCGTGCCTGCAGGCACGTAGTCTGTATGTATGTAGGTGAGCATGTATGTACTGTATGTTTATCTATGTGTATCTGTTCCTCCATCTGTGTCTACATATCCCTGAGCATGTGAGCATGTGAGCATGTGAGTGCAGACTTGCATGATCAAAGATCAGACATCTCAAGTTTGGTTTTGTTTCAGCAAGTCTTTCACCTTTTAACTAAACATTTTAAGACCAGTTTGTGTTTTATGTTGCCATAAATTAAATAACATATACATGTGCACATATATACACATACATGTTAAACATGTTAAATTATTGTAATGGATGAGAGCAGCAGCCTACTTTGCTCCTGTGTCATGCTGCTGTGCCTTTTTGGGTGAAAACAACCACTGTAATTTGACTGACGGTCAATGCAAATTCAAAGGTCTTTGTCAGTTTAAAGGCATAAAATGAGAGAACCATATCACTGTTTAGCTATTTGGAGCACAAAGCCCAAGGTCAGTCAGGTGAACAATTACACTATGTCTGTGCAGACGTCATTGTTACAAAGAAAAATATGAAGAAATACGGGTCCTTTCAGTCTGCTTTCATCAAAGTGGTCTAACCTGACATACCTTATTGAATCTTCATGTAATGTAGTTCAGACATCTGTCGCTTTTTATATTGTTAAGACACTTTTGGCTGTCTTGGTACTGTGAAATTTTGTCCCTAACATAAAAGTTGTTTTATGTTAGGGACATATTTTTTCCACAGTGAAACCTTTTGCTCCACCATCACTAAGACCCTTTTCTGATTCACTTTGATCTACAGACACAATCGGTGCTCCTGTCATTTACTCAGTAACATCGTTAAATAGCCTGTGATCATGTGTTTGTCACAGACACAAATATTGACTGGTTGCTTTTACAGAGCTTGTTTTCACCCAAAGGGGGGGGGCGTGGTCATCTCAAGACAGGGATGTGAGGTATGGCTGCTCTCATCGATGTGAACATGTAAATACTGTTAATTTTTTATGATCATGTCACATGTATGGAAATGTCACTATTTATATATGTGTTCAATTTAAGCACTCTCAGTAATGATGTTATGTTGTGATCTCTTTTAAATAGAAAAGCCTAACCAGGGATGCCAAGTCATGAACTGCCCTATTCTTACCCCGGTAAGAATACCAGGGTAACTCAACAGGGGCAGAATAGGGCAGGTCATGCCTTCGCCATCTTGGAAAAAACAAAATATCACTGCAGGGACAGGGTTTGTTAATTAGACTTATAATATAAATCCTGTATGTAACACACTTGTATCATGTTGTTGTAGCCTTTTTTGCATCATCTCTGACAAATAAATTGATAAATAAATACAATACAAAAGTAGGACTTTACAGTGAAGGAAGAGACATCTTGCAGCCGACACAAAACAAAACACATTTGCATATTTATCTATTCTGGACTTTTTAATTAGGGAGGTGGAGTAGATGATTCAAAGCAGAATGTTTTTTATGCCTTAAACATGTCTGGAGGGGATTTTTTTAAGTCCTTTTTAATGAAATGTTTAAATCATTCTGTCTACATCAGACAATGTAGTTATTCTAAATATGAGACAAAAAGCAATAAGATGAAAAGTGGTGGCCCATGTAACAGCTGTGGCCCAGAAAAAAAAAAAGTTTCTGTCACTGTCACCAATCTGTAATTAAGCATCAGCACATACTGTACATGTACTATACTCAGATGCAGAGAAATACAACAAGGAAGTGACTTCAAATGAGAGGTTTTTTGTAGACAGCTTATTTAAAAAGTATAGAAGCGGTGTTTCTGAACCCTGGTCCTGGGGGCTCACTGCCCTGCGTGTTTTTTAATTGTTTTTTCCTTTAGATCAGTGTTTCCCAAACTTTTCCTGGCATGACCCCCAACCCCCCCACCCCCACCCCCTCCCAGAAGCTGAGAAAGTTTGTTGAAATTTTATTGTCATCAATTAGAAAGTACTTTACCCAATGTGAACATGAGTGCAATTAGTTTTAATGCTTCAGTGTTTGTCTGTATATTGCCAAACTAAATTACAATTTATCAGACTACCACAATCCATCTGCTACTCATTGAACCTGAGGGACGAGGGTCCACAATGTTGTAGCTTGGCACAATTAAACTTGTTCTTTGGGCAAAGTTACTTGAGATCATTTAAATATTTTCACAAAATACACATTTTATGCTGTTTTATACTTTTTTTTTT
>JAJHUR010092113.1:0-25073 GCA_027495735.1 Lutjanus campechanus | reverse complement strand
TCTGCCAACTGAATGTAATGAAATTTAATGATTATGAGAGCAATGTTCTAAATTATTCCCCATTATGACTGAAGAACACCTCACCTCTCGTTAAAAGATTCATCAAAAGTGACGTTTTTCCAGACATTTTTCTCCATTAGGATTCAATACTACCTCACTCAAGTTTTATATATTGTAATTAAAAACTGCGATGTCATTTGCTCGACTTGCATCAGTTACTGCATGCATTGTTAAAATTGGGTCAGTTTATGTCATAGATTTACAGTAATGAACTGAGAGGTTGACAACGTTACAGAAATACATTCTAAAACAGAAAAAGTTTATATCTTCCATGTTAAATATATTTTTTTTTTTCAATGTGACTTTCTCCTTTCATCATCTCATGCCTGCCACTGCTGCCTTTTTGATGGTCTGATTATATTACACAACTTGAAATATTGCAGTTTGGATTAAGGTCTAGATTGCTGTTCCTAACCTCTGGGCTGTGGACTCGTGTTTTCTACAGGGGCACAAGCTGAAAAAAGGGCTACAAAAGCTGACTAATAATTGTACAAATTTATAGTCTCGTCTGGAAATTACCTTGAACTTGCCAAAGACACCAAGTGTGTTTATAATATTCAAACATTCAACATAAGAACTTTAACTGGTATTTCTGTTGTGATAAACTGCCTGGTTGTGTGGTGTGTAGATCAATTAATGCAGTGACAGCCTGTGGTTTGTTGGGGTTGTTACTGTAAATAAATGCCACAATGAAGGTGCATTTTGGGGAAAACTTGAGTTCACATTAGACCTTTTTTTTGACGGCAAATATGGCTGTTAATATTCCAGAATTCCAACCATATAGAACAACAACTGTTTAATACCCATGTAATAGTACTATAGTGCCATTTATTTTAAGTACAGGGACTCATTTATGACACAAGCACATGCATACATGCATGCTTGTTTCACATTTAACTGCTGCTCCTGCAGTGGCAACTTTAGTCAACTATAACCAACAACACAATCAAGTGTTAGTCAGACTTTATAAATAGTTTCATATGTTGAGAATATTACGTTGCAGTCGGTCCACATTAGCACATGACAACTTTAACCATCCTTTTTTTTGTTGACTCTCTTGTCTCTAAACACTGACTGCCTGTAGGTAACAGCTGGAAAAAGTATATATATATATGTATGTGTATATATATATATATATAATATATATATATCAAAACAGAATGTTGAATGCTAATTTAACATGCTAGAATTAAATCTCCCAATTTTCTTTTCAGCACTGTGAATAGCGTCGCTCAGCCAGACGAACCAATTAATGTCTTGCAAGTTACTGTTTAATTCAGGTCTACGTGTAGCGTGCAGAAAGTAATTCTAGCCTTATATCAGACTGAATTGTCAGCCTGTTACACTTCATTTCCAAATTCAGATAAACAGCCAACTCAGTGGAGTGGGCAGATTTGAAGGTCTGGACTCAGGCAAAACCTTTTTTTTTTAAATACTGCATTTATTTTAGATATTTCATATGGTTTAGTTGACATACCACATTTTTCATCTGCAAACACAACTACACAGGATACCACCAAAAAAACGCATATGCCGGCCAACGTAAACCCTGTCGCTGTGCCTGTATGCTGTGAACCACAGAAAAAGCAATGTACCAGTCTTTTGACTGTTAAATACATGCATACCCAAAGCAATACTAGCACTGTTTTGTTTCAGTTATTTCATAGAACTCTTGCAACTTGACAACTGAGACGTCAATAGCCAATATCATCTCACCAGGAAATTCACACTGTTGTAACTTTCCGCTGAGGCTGACTGACACCTGATCATTTTCTTACATTCATGTTTCCCATTCCCTCTGTCTCTCTCTCTCATTCTTGAATCTCCTCCGGATCATCAGGAGAAGAGTGAGCGGTACCTCATGCTCTTCCCTCACGTCCTCCTCATGTTGTCTGCCAGCCCCAGGATGAGCGGCTTCATATTCCAGGTCAGTGATGAACATTATCTCAGATCAGTCTCATTTAATTCTTTCTCTGACGCCCCCCCCCCCCCAAATGTTTAACCTCTGTTCTTGATATGGTGGATGAACGCTCATTCGTCTGTTACATCTTGATTCCCTCTGCAGGGAAAATTGCCCCTGGCCAGCATGACGGTGAACAAACTAGAAGACTGTGAAGCCCATAAAAACGCCTTTGAGCTCAATGGTAAGTCTACATGAGATAAGCAAGTTATTTAGCGTAATTTATTTACCCATAATGCCTTCAACAACATTGTCTCTGTCCCTGCAGGTACAATGTTTGAACGTCTCCAGGTGGTGTGCACCCACCAGCAGGACCTTCAGGATTGGGTGGAGCACCTGACCAGACAGATCAAACACACTGCAGCCACAGCACCCAGCCACAAACCACTCACTGTTCCCTGCCACACGGTCAGGAGCTAATCATTATACACCTCTCTTTCTCTTCATTTATACCTGCTGTTGTTGTATAAATGTGTAAGCACGGTCTATGGGCTGGCTCACTTACAGTAATGCCTCACAGTGATTTAAAATTACTATATAGCTCTGCATGGAGTATCTTATTTCTCTCACTAGAATGGCTTAAATACAGTTTGTATTCAATGAAATTAATACAAATACATAATTAACATTCAGTCTTAACCCTTTAATAAATAATCAACAATAACAATCATTTTATCTGCTAAATACCTCTTGCATGTTGGTGGCTTCATCATGGCAAGTGACATGACATGACAAGTTTAATTAAGGGAAATCTGATGTTCTTCTATGACTAAGGCTTATTGAAAATATGGGGGTGTCCCCTTTTGTTTAAGTTGCTGAGTTTTGGAGATATTGATTTTTATGGCCACTAGGGGGCAGCAGAACAAGCTGCGATCACAACACTGACATATTATCATCTTATAAAGTTGTTTAGGCACCAATGTGAGCAAACAGATGCCTATTATACACATCCAGCACACTTGCTTTCCTTTTAGCCTTGTTGTGGTCTCCACTAACTCCTGAGAGTAATTTAACAAAACAGTAAAGGCTTGAAAACCAAAAAACACTGAGTTTACACAAAGTAACAACATCAGTTGTATGAGTAGGATATTGATTAAAGCAGCTTTAATAAGTCAGAAGGAATGTAGTCTCTTTCTGAACAGTACAGACTAAACAAAGAATATGGTGGTGAATCTGCTGGATGTTTATCAGGCATTACACAACAGTTTTTAAGTGGAGGAGCAGAACTGACTGTTTTGTGGTAAATCTTATTACATTGACCCTTTTCTTTCATTCATCAGCTCCCATCTCACCCCCTCACCCCATCCCGGCATGCTGAGGGGAGGGCAATGACTGTGGCTCCCACCTACCACACCCTGCCTCACCCCTCCTCCCATGGAACGTCTCTGTCCAGCACCATGATGTGGGGCCCACTGGAGCCACCCAACACCCCTAAACCCTGGAGCCTGAGCTGTCTGCGACCTGCACCCCCTCTACGGCCCTCTGCAGCCCTCTGCTACAAGGAAGTGAGGCGCAGTGTTTTTATGTAGCCAAGACGTGATATGTTTCTATTACGTTGCTTTTCTAGTTGTCGCACAATTGCCTCACTTTTTTCTGTTCTCCCCATGTACAGGATCTTAGTAAAAGTCCTAAGAGTGTAAAGAAACTCCTTCCTAAGCGCAAACCTGAGAGGAAACAGTCTGAGGAGGAATTTGCCTTGAGGAAGAGTATGTTTAAAATCTTTCCTATTTTCAGTATGTTTTGAATTTGTGTTGAACCCAGATATGCAAAAATGTGTGTTTTCTTTCATATAAAAGGAAGGCATGGGACATAGCTTATTCACTTTGTTACTGAGAGTTAGAGGAGTAGAATCAACAACACTCTCATATCTTTTTGTTAAATAAGAACACACAGCCTGGAGACAGTTAGCTTAGCTTAGCTAGCACAGGGTCAAACCATGCTCTTACTTTCCTGAAAACCACATATTGTCGCTTTTACATTTTGGTTTTTATATGTGTAACAAATGGTATATAAAATGTTAATAGTGAGCTTTTGAGTGCTGGAAGGCAGATTTTTTAAAATCTTCAGACAAAGCTAGGCTAGCTGTTTCCTCTCGCCTCCAATCTTTTTACTAAGCTAAGCTAATCACCTGCTTTCATGTTGTAGTCAAGGCCACCTAAACCAAGAACAAGTCATGACCAAGATCATAGTGTGTTGATGCTGCGTCGAGACCAAGACTGAGGCAGGGTGGGTCAGAGTCAAAATGAAGTGCTTTCACATCTCTAGCTCTCTCGCCCAAGTTGGGGAGCGGCACTGCAGCATGTAGCCGACATTAGCTAACCTTGAGTTAACATTACTATATACAGATTAGCTACATAGCTTTATGTGGCCTCTCTTTATGCATCCAGTGCTGGTAAAAGTTTGATGTGGTCCTAGACATCTCAGTAAGCATTGCAGAATTTAAACGCTGCTGTGTTTTCTTTTGGATGCTGTTTTGCAGAAGAGCTCTTTGTGGTTTTGAAGAGCTCTGTTTCCTGCATTCACTTTCTAGGAGCACATGTGAAGGGAGGCGGTGAGGGTTGACAATAACAGCCTAAAATTAGAAACTAGACCAGCATGCAGAATTTACAGGGTTCAAGCCCCATGTCCAAGTCGCACCAGCTGTCCCGCGGAGGCAATACAAGTCAGACCTGCAGCACTTGGGCTCAATGCAAGTCACAGGTCTGTTCTGTTCTGTTGGCCAGTGCCAAGGTTGGACTGAAGCTGCTGCTTCTTGCAGCGGGTCCCTGTGCTGCGTCTCTCACTGTGTCTCTTGACAGACACAGTGGGTGCTGCTGCTGCTGCATGAGTTGGACATACTGAACCGGCCTTGGACTCGCAGTCCCTGGTTATCCCTAGGCCCTCGCTGCCTCAGTTGTCTGTGGGACCACCGCCTCTTTGGCAGAGAGTCAATGGACTCAAAATGAAATCCTGAGTCCACTGTCTAACACCGAGTAAAACTGCTATTGATTCCAAAGCGAGACCAAGACCTTCAACAAGTGGTCTTGAGATCACTCTCGAGACCAAGGTCATTGTTGACAATGACAACATGAGCTCTTGTGTCATACTTAACAGACAGCTATGAGAGTGGCATAGGTGTGGGACTATTCTTTAAATGTTTGCACACGCTATAATTTGTGTATAGAGATCTGAGGGACATGACCAGGTGAATAAGTTTTTCCCTTTTCATTTTCTCTTTCTCAGGTACAGCTGCTCTGGAAGAAGACGCCCAGATCTTGAAAGTTATTGAGGCTTACTGCACCAGCGCCAAAACCAGGCAGACTCTTAACTCCAGTAAGAAAACACAACATCTTACTCAAACTGTACATGTATGTGCACAAAAGAAGAGAGGTTCCTACAGGAGCCTGCTGTCTTTGTTACTGCCACACCTGTATTCTGTTACTCAGAGCCTTTCTTTAACACTGGTAT
This sequence comes from Lutjanus campechanus, assembly GCA_027495735.1. Taxonomy (NCBI): domain Eukaryota; kingdom Metazoa; phylum Chordata; class Actinopteri; order Lutjaniformes; family Lutjanidae; genus Lutjanus; species Lutjanus campechanus. The sequence continues at coordinate 19,606 of JAJHUR010092113.1, read as the reverse complement.
TCTGAACTGATCTTTCTAACAGTATCTTCTCCTTCTGTCTGTCTCTCCTCCACTCCTCACTTTTTGGCATTGCTTTGGTTGAACTCGGGTTCCTTCTTTTTCTCTTTTCTTTCATCGATGTTTGTGTTCCTCATGCTGCACTATATTTTTTCTCCATGTCTTCTGATTTTCATCCCACCCTACATCTCTCATTGGTTTTTATGATTTACCATTTGTCATGTGTTGCCTGTGCTACCTCCTCCTTCTGCACCATTACTCCTCTTTTCCTCCCTCATACATTCGCGACGTCATCATCAAACTTGGCTCGCCCCAACCAGCCTGGCAGGGCACTGACCTGATGCACAACCACGTGCTGGCCGACGTGGACCGGTCCTGTATGGACTCGCCGGGCCGCCGTAGCAGCGTGTCACGGCCAGAGTTGTCCTCTGACCTTTCGGAGGACTCTGACTATGACTCCATCTGGACCACCCACAGTTACAGGATGGGTTCAGTGCCGCGTAAGAGCTGCATCTCTCACCAGAACTAAAGAACGTACAGTACTGCCACGCTGTACTGTAATGTAACGTACAGCGCGCTTACCTCTTTTACCTTCAATGTATTAAAAGAAACTAGATTTTTTTTTATTTATCTATTTATTTTCTATGATATATATGTTCATTTTTTTGTTAACTTATTTGGTTTATTTATTTTTAGACTCTTTTGTTTTAAGATGTTTTAAGCATCTCCCTGTTGCCTTGCCACTTTCCCTTTTATGTGCCTCCTCTCTTTGTGTAGTTGTCATGCAGTAAGTGTTTGGTAATTCTTGTTAATTTATCTTGAATGTGACCACTCCCCTTGTTTGACCATAAACGTGGCAGACTCTCTCAGCAGGGAGTGCAGGGATGTTGGAGTGGAATATAGGGGGAGGGATAACCAGTGGGAGGGAGAGATGGGGACTGAGCTTTTCCTGTCTGATATTCAGATGTAATTCAGGAACGAGTGTATTCTATTTACCATGTACTACTTCTCTCCAGTATGTGTTTCTAGAGTATGTATGCTCAAACATAGCACAGATGCCATACACACACGCACAGGTTCGGGCACATTATGCCCCCGCTGCCTGATAATATAGCAGCATGCAAATGAAATATCCAAACATTTTATATAATTTTTGCTCTCATAATTTGGATCTGTTACCAGTGCGAAGCAGGATCAAAATAAACAAACCACATGACCAAAAGCTACTGAATATTAAAAAAAAATCTTAACTAGATTTAATAGTTTGTCAAACACAGTTCATTATATTATGTAGCTGCTACAAGAAGAGGAGATTATCACATACACATCACTCTCCAGTCAAGCTTTCTCCTACTGCATAAGGCTAGTGGACTAAGAAGGGTGAATTTAAAGGACCAGTTCACCAAAATTACCAAAAAAACATATTTTCACACTTCTATCTCGTTGTATCCAGCCATGCAGCTAGTGCAGCGCAGTTAATCAAACTTTTATCAACATGTCCAGGTAAAATATCCAAATTGCAGAAGCTGCAACTTTTGCATTTTTTTCCTTTGTTAAACGAAAACTGTCTGACAAACAGCATTATAATGAAGCACTGTGGTGCCGCAGAGATGCCGTGCCCTACAAATCTTGTTCTCCAGATGTAAGAAAACATCTTTATTTAGTACAGTCCCCAACAAATACCACTTGATCATTTTTTAATAGTTTTTTCAATGAAAATGAAAATTGTGGTGCAAAAATGATCATTACTACTTATCATGAATTATATTGCAATCACAATATCTGACAAAATAATCACGATATGATTTTTTTTTTTTTTTTAACATATCGTGTAGCAATATCTCATGCTCAGAGCTTTGAAAATTTTCATTAAAAAAAAAAATCAACACCAATGTGTCTTTCCAGGATGAGTGTCCCCATTACTCTGGGTAATCCAAAGACCATACTGAACATTCCTTAACAGCTTTAATTCAATCTACTTTCTGCTGAAGAAATTGTTGCTATGAAATCTGTTTACAGTGTGTTCAATAAGGACACATCCTTCTTGGGTATTTGTTTTTTAAAAACACTTTCTTTTACACTTTTACACTCAACTCCAGTTAACTACACTGACTACGTTTACATGCATAAAATATTCCAGTTTTGCCATTTTTCCTACCAAGCTGTTTACATGGCTAATGAAAATGAATATTCCACTAATATTCCCCATTTACATAAAGCTCTTTATACTCTAATTATGGGGAAAGTGGACCAGCAGGAGCCGCTTGAGCCATTTTGCTTCTTTGCATCAAAATAGTTTGTTTTTTCTGAATTTTCCACTTGTGGCAGACTTGTTTGACCTTGCAAACACAGCCCCTATTTTTGCATATTCAAAAACCTGTTATATCCAAGTCGTTCATAATGTTTAAAAGTAGGTGTGTCTCTTTCTCCAACCAGAAAGATGGTCGTTTCTCTCTTCTCTGCATCTCTACCCCAGCCTTGCAAACTGCTGGCTTGTTGGTTTGTCAAATTCCGAATATTGGCATGTTCTAAATAAATAAATAAATAAATTTTCTAAATATAGAAAATGTATGTGCATTTAGTTGTAGTTACTGTAATGTTGTGGATGCAAAAATCTCACAGACAGTAATCTGAACAATTCTCTGCATCACTAGATACCATCTCTACAGTTAGGTGAGAAAATATGTTTTATTATATCTTGGTGAACTGACCCTTTTATGTCATTCATTTTAATAATTTACTATATTGTGTAGTCTTCTAAGCATCATCCTTTAAAGCCTGATCTTCCATCCAGTAATGTTGCTGTCTTGTCAGTGGTTCTACAGGGTTGCATTTATATTTTTGTTTTAAACTTTTAAACTTTAAACTTAAAGTTTGTGCATAAACAAAATAAAAAAAAGATTCATTTAAACACAGCAAACAAAGCATAGCAGAACAGCTCGACACTTATCAACTGTAAACAGTCTAATTGATGGAATAGTTTGACATTTGGGGAAAGAGTTTGGAGAGTTGGATGAGAATATCGATATCACTGTCAGATCTGTCCACTCAAAATGAAGGGGGAGCTAGAAGTAGGTTAGCTTAGCTTAGCATACAGACTGGAAGCAGGGGGGAACAGCTTGCGCAGTTCTGTCCAAAGGTAACACAATCAACCTACTAGCACCTAAAACTCACTACTCAAATGACTGAAACAAGATATAATATGTTAAATAGTGAGATTTAGATGTGTGGAGGACTGAAGCTGCCAAAACACAAAAATGAAATTAAAAATAAATTAAATGCACCAGTAAAACTAGGAATTAATTAATTTATAAACTGTGACATAAATTGGTATTTCTCTCTTAATTTGTTTCTGTATTTATTTATCTTTGATTAATTCCCCTATTTATTTACTTCTCCATCTAATTTTCCATTTTATTTATTTTTATTTATTCATTTTGTCATAGTGAGCCTGGCCACCGTGTGAGAGCAAGGCATATAGAGTCAATCCATACATTGAAAGCCTTGCATAATGAAGCAGAAATGCATAAAGAAATGTAAAACAGAAATAAATAAGTTGGTGGAAATGCAAAGGAAAAATGATGCAGAAATAAATATGAAAAGAAATGCATAAATAAATAAACTAATAAATAAAATGGAAAATTAAATGGGGAACTACATAAATTGGGGAATTAATACAAAGGTAAATAAAGATCAAATCAAGTTTTAGAAAGTCATTAAATTAAAACAGAAATATCAATTTCTGTCACATTTTGTAATACCCAATGCACAAACATGATTGATTTTCTTGTTTCTCTCATGGAAAGAGAGCATAATCATGTTTCAGTCTTCTAGTTATGTGCCAAGAAAACAGAAACTCAACATCCTCTGCTCTGCTAAGCTAAGCTAACCAGCTGCTAGCTCTAGCTTCATATATGCTACATGAGAGTGGTATCAATCTTCTCATCAACCTCTGAGAATGAAAGAGAATAATTCCCTTTCCCAATATATTGAACTGTTCCTTTTAAGATGTAGCTAATACCAGACTCAGACAATTTGACCAGGTTAGCGTCAAAAACAAACATCCCTCGTGTCACAACAAACTAGCGCCTTTGCTACAGCCTCATAAGCCAGACAGGTCTTTGTGTTGTCTGGCTTGTGAGGTCTCCCATGCTATCTCTTGCATTAATGACTATTTTTATGAAGAAGTATTTTTCCAGTATTGGTATTAAAAGTACAGGTTGGCATCCACTTAGAGTCTATCTCCTCTTACAGCAAGCAATGCGAATGACATATGGAATATATTGGTCCATGTTACAGTACTATTTACTGTGTCTGTAATGATTTCTCTATTGTGGTTATTATTTTGTATACAGGCGTTTTTTTTATTTATTTTATTCTGTATGTCAATGTTTACAAAATGATCCCTGGAAGAATCATTTGGTTTCTTTTTTCTTTTTTTTTCTTGACATTTTATTGGTCTGTATCAAAGTTTACACTGAAAATTATAACATGAAGTGTTTGAATTATTTTGCACAATCATGTAATGGGCCAGCGGGTGTGGGGGATAGAATCTGTTAAATTCTGTACTTTTTGTCGTCTACCTAGAGTGTGTATGATATAGTCCTAAAGGTAGACTTGAGTATTCAGTGTTACTGTAAAGTAAATGCTCATTCGTAGTGTAAATGCTCACCTTCGGTGTTTTGAAAGCATTGGGGTAAAAAAAACAAAAAACAAATAAGAGACCTTGATTATACGGGAACATTTCTATGTAAAGTACTCATTCAACCTCAGAATACTGTCAGAGTGGACTTGAAATATAAGAGCACATAGTCTCCCTTTCTGTAAATACTAGTTGTCATGGAGCAAGAAAAAAAAATCCATTCTATGAGTATTTGAGCTAAGAATATCACTGTCCTTATATCATGTGCTATACTTTGTGACAGGTGTATTCTGTGGTTTAAGAAACTTAAGTCAAACTGTGGGACAGGCAGGGTGAAGAGACCAACTGTCTTTGACCAACAGTGTCCTCTGTGTGCTCTAATGCTGTATTCAGTTCACACATGTGACCATGTCTTATCTAACAGCGCCGTCAGTGTATTTGTTCTACACTGCTGAAGTGTTCAAGTCCCAAACGCTGTATTATGAGTTTTGAATAAATCTGTCATTTGGTAGACACTGGCATTCTGGTGATTTGTTAGAACGGCAGATCTGATTGTGTCTCGTGTGTGGAAGATGTCAGAGTTCTCATTAATTTCAGATTGACAGAGAATTGTAATGTGAATGAATGAATGCATTTTTGTGTGGGTTTATTTTTCTCCACAGCCTCTCATTTCCTTTCACTTTCCTCTGGCTCTTGTCTGATATCTGGTCTGTGCATGACTAACACACTACTACAACCAGTTGTGGTGTATGTTTGGTTCTCTTCGAGGGCTTTCACTGGTTCCAATAAAGAAGTTCAGATCCTGGACTGAAAAAGTAATTTGCCAAAGATGACTTGGTGCTGACTCATCTTGCTACCAGGTGAGACAAGTGAAGTATCAGTTGTTGAGTGCTCTTCTGTCTTGAAACAGGACCGCGAACGGAAACAGGACTGCATGTGATCATCCCTGGTGAGAAGAAAGTCTTGACGGAGGGTCCCAGTCGCAACGGACAAAGTGTGGTGGAAGAAAAGTAAGACGATAGATGAGTCTCTTTGTCACACTTCTCATCAGCTATGAATCATAGCTTTTACATATTGTAAATCCCATTTTAAGACCAAAACCAACAATGTGTTGACGTACCCTGTCTGTGGCACTTAGCCAAAAGCCCACTTGTTCCCATTGAAGATTGAAGTCTTTAAAAAGGGGTCACCAACTTATTTTTATATATGATCAATAATTTTCTAAAACAGCTTGTCACTGTATATTGTTGCAAGCGTTAGAGACTATAGAGAACATTTGTGGGACTATTTTCAACAGCTTCAAGGCTGGACTTAAGCAGTCCACTCTCCAGTCCCCAAGCAAAGTCCTCGGCTACTGCCAGTCAACTGTGTTTTTATTAGTGTATAATTACCCAAAAATATGAACAGTAGGGTTTTAGTTGGTTTTAGTTACCTTCAAGTTGTTTATATGTCCAGAGGGTGCACGTCCTCTTCCATGGAGGCTGCCATGTTGAACTACAATGTTTCTACAGTAGCCCAGAATGGGCAAATCATACACTGGTTCTAAATGTGGCCTTTAGCATTTTTTTGCAGGTCACCATAGGTTCTCCTATATGCTTCAAAGCTCACCGCTAGATCCCACCAAATCCTACACACTGGTCCTTTAAAACGACTACAAGTTTTTAACTGGCCATGAAATAGTCTCAGTTTAATAAGGATGTCTCTATATGATCTACATAACCAAATGTGACCATCCGTGAGAAGATGGGCTATTCCTAAATAGTTATTCTTTATGCCTGCCACTGGGTCAGATTTGCCTTGAAATCATATGAATAAGCCTGCATTTACATTTATCCAGCCAAAGTTAGAGTGACTAGTACATTAGCCAGGTCAAAAGAAAAGATGTTATATTTTACAGTGGAAACACAACCACTTTTGTCCATAGGGGCCTCAAAAATCAAAGTTTGTGGTAGAAGCTTTAAGTAAAATGTTTCATGTAAGCTCAAGATCTTTAATAATGATTATTGGAAACCCAACTGCTTTCGATTGATGCTACTGCTCTGAGCTACGAGGACAGATTCACATCTCTTCAAGTATGTCTCAAAACAACACTCAACGTGTCCATATGTGTAGTATAACAGATTCTGTTTGATGTTATTGTTCCTTTCGTCCATACTACTTGAGAAATGATCCATTCCTGATGTGAATCTAATGTGAGAGATGATGCACAGCCCTTGTTCTCTGCAAAAATGCAATAATTAGTGAAATATTACAGTGGAGCTGTTGCAATGTACATATAGGTATGTGAGTTTTGTTTTAAAATAGACTTAAAAAGAATGTGAGCCTGTCCTTTTTCATAACTAGCATCTGATGTGTTGACCTTTTGAATTTTATCGTCCCAAAAGGAGCCTGGTTGATGTGGTGTACGCCTTGAGGGATGAGGTTCAAGAGCTGAAACAGGTGAATGATCATGATGGTGTGATTTATATAATATATGTCTTTCAATTCGGGGGGGTGTGGTGTTACTGTAAGGAATTTATATATCTTTTTACAGCCACTCGACTTGAGCTAAGCTCGTCTTCAGTTAAAATACACACCTTCAAGCCCTGTTGTAATGGAGATGCAAATCCTTGCCAGGTTCATGTGCCAAGTCAAACCAAGACAAGCCAATGTATGGAAAAGGGACACAGGTTTCTCCTCTGCCAGCCCACATTTCGGTAGCAAACACGCTACCAGTTACCTTGCGAGGCAGCTGGATTCAAGATCACATGAGAATCCACCTTGCCTGGCTTCAAGTTATCTATTTGTGTCTACACAAAAGTGGTGCACCCAGTCAACATCCTAGGAGGGACTACTGGCAGCTACGGGTGTGGTTTTAGGTGTGACAACAACCGCAAGCATCCATGAAAGTGAGCGTAGACACTGTGATGGCATCAGTTATATCAGAACTGGAGAATATTTCCTCATTGAAAGATAAGCAAATAATGGCACTGATGGCTTTTCTTGATGGAAAATATGTTTTTGCTCTCTCCTGACTGGCTTCAGTAAGAGTTTTAGATGACTGGTTGAAGTTAGCCCCTGTTAGATGTGACAGACAGATGGTTCATCCAATCAACTGCCAAGTGCCTGCCCTTTTCCAAACAGTTTCTAAGGATGACTTCCCAGATGGTTCTGTGTAACAAACCATCTGGCGTGTCAGTTTACACTGCTAGTTCACCGGTCACCAAAATAGGAAGAGAAATTGTCTTTTAACCAATAAAATTACACTTAGAATGTTATGCTTCTGTGATTGGTTTGAAGTGCGTTCACACCAATAATTATCCGGTCCAAAGTTCTATATGTCTGATCCAGATCACAGTTTGAGTCCAAAGTTCACACAAATGTACCTAACCAAGGGGGTAAACACTCCAGTGTTCAGTTCAACTGGTCTGAACAAGACCGGTGTGAACCTGCCCTAAAAATTGTTAGCCGAGTAGGGAGTAGGCATATTATTAGCAAAGTGGAATTAAATATATTTGTAATGATTTGTGGTGATAAATCTGTTCTGCTACAACACGCATGACAAGATTGTTTTACCTCCCAGGATAACAAGAAGATGAAGAAGTCACTGGAGGAGGAGCAGAGAGCACGGAAGGACTTGGAAAAGGTTGTAAGGAGGGTGTTGAAGAGCATGAATGACCCAACATGGGATGAGACAAACCTTTGAGGATCTTGTGCACCACCATCTCCATCTGAAGCTTTGAAAAGAGAAAGAAAGAGAGCATACGTGGTATACGTGTGGGCTTGCTTGCACTGTGTGTGAAATCACACATAATTTAAGGTTGATTGTGTGAGTGAAGAGAACAAGAGTTAATCTATTAGCAGGTAGCTGAGTGTTTGCTCTAAGAGGAGGGTCATTACTGCCCCTCTCATGAAAAGACAGGAGTCACTAGGATGTGACGCTGAACCGTCTTGACCATCTACTGTATAACACAATAACATTCCTTGAACACCAAGCAAGATGGTGAACTTAACCCTCGGTGTGTCCATCACTTCAACAGCCATCATCAGTGTCTTTGGCAGTGTTCAGTATGGCTGGAAGACAAGTCGAGGGAAGTCCTCTCCCTCTGTTTACAAACATCTAACGGTCCGCTGTCCAACGGTACATCAATGGTACTTTAATGGTGTTACTGATCACAAAGGCCTTGGACAAGTCTGAACTTGAACCATGCCATTTCATAACCTCTCCTTTTTATTTTATTTAATTTTGTATGAACTGATTTTCTTTCCCTGACACAGGCTTAACCTGGTGTTTTTAGCCTGAAGTTAAGCTTGTGCCTGGAAGCTCATCTTTTGTTGTCCATTTTATTTTCTTGCCTTGTCAATGTTTGACCTCTTCATGGTTTGACTTTCTTTCCAGGCATCCTAGGGAATTGTACAGATATTGAACTTGTACTGTAAAATGTAAATACTGCTAAAAGATGAGCCTTTGAAATAAATGTGGGTTTAGAAAACTGACTCTGAGTTGTTGCTATATCTGCTTCAACACCACAAAGGAACAAGGAAACTCTGTCTGTTACACACACACTCACACAGAGAAAGAGACACACAAAGGCATCAAGGATGGATTTCCAACTTGGCAAAACAGGCGCACCCAGGTGCCCGAACAAACCCTAGTTTGAATGGGTGGTACATAATAAGATTTAATACTAATGTGTTCAGGAATTTGCTCTACTTAAATTCAAATGATCTAAGGTGGGTTATAGATTATCACACATCTGGTGGTCTTGTATGTCATAGAGGCCCTGTATCAAAGTCTAGTTTTAATTTTAGTTTACATTATAGTCACATGGAGCTTGTGCCTTAATAAGTTGTATTTAATCAAACGGCCTCAAACTCAACACTGCACCATAATGGCAAAGAATTAAAGAAGAGAATTTTGTTTTAAATTTTAATGGAATTTATTGCAATAGTAATTATAATATTTAATTGCCTCACATGTTTCAAATATATGCCCTCTGAAAATGAAAAACATTAAAAATGAACTCATTTGATTGTCTGGATGTTACTTTCAGGCAACATTGTACCATTGTGGAAGCCTATAAGAATTAATGTGTAAGCATATGTCAGCAAACTTTACATCAACAATCTATCAAACCACGTGTTACAATCTAAGGCTTGTTTTCAGTTTTCTGGTGTGTGTGTTTTTTTCTGACATGCAGTATATCATAATCATTTGTTGTGTTGCTGCCATCTCACTGCTTATGAGTTAAAATAAAATAGCTATCAGTGCATTTTAGACTCTATATTATATTGACTGGACAGTATGTAAACAAAAAAATACACAATACTTAAAATGTCACTGTGGGAATCCATAACTGCATTTAGTTCAAGGCAACATTTACATTTTAACAGTTTTCATTGCTTAATTATCAAATAAAGTGCATTAAACAGTGAAAAATTAAACATTACTCATCTCTTAATATGAATAATTTTTTTTCCAGATTGTAAAATGAAATGAAATTTAATAAAATTTTCAGACCAGTTTTGTGGCGAGAGATGATGGAGCTGAACCATGTGAGGAAGGCCCAAAAACAGACCCAACTCGTTCTCAAGAGAGTCATGTGACAAATGAAAACACTGTTATTAGTGAGGATATATTGTGTGAGTGTAAAAGGCCCAAATCGGGTATGTTACTCTGAAGCAACAAAGTACCATGGAGGTCAATGCATTTATTGTACCTTTATCAACATGATGGGCTGCAGTTCTTTTACCCCTAATTAAATACACTCATTGAAACACTCAGAGTAAAACTGACTGACTGCATTTGCAATGTTTACTTCTACCTTGAACAGCAGACATAAAGACACTATGGCAAGAAACAGGAAACTTAGCAAATGTATCACTGGAACCAGGCAAGGGGGGACAAAGATGTGTCAACTGCAGTGTGGTATGATAAGGGGCCTGATATGAAATAAAAACATGAACATTTGCTGTGATTATTTTAAAGCATCATCGTAATCATCATAACTAAATCATAAATAAAGTCGCATCATATGGTTGTTACCTGAAACAGGAGTTACAGTAGAGTCATCTCATCTCCAGTGACAGTGTGGGATAATATATATAATATAGCCTCGTCGTAGAAAATGCATCATATGCTGTGTAGATAAAACAAGATAAATCATTCAGGGTCTGGTACAAAGAACAACAGAGTGGATTGTGATTTTCCAAATAAGAAACGTAATGGATTCTAGAATCCCCTGTACTATGACACCACTGACGTCACGGACAGTTCTCATTTGATCAGGCTACAGTTAATGTGAGGAGTGTTTGGCTTCAACATTTGAAGGTATTTGTAATGTTTGTGCTGATATCTAACAAAAATAATTTGTCCAGGTTTCTTTTATGTTATTTTCTTATTTTAAACACAACTCTTGGTTTTTACGCAACAGGCTGTGCGCTAGTTTGAGCCGAATAACTCAGATCGTGCTTATCCGCCGACATATCGCAGGGCAACAATTAATCCGACGCACCGTTTGTAAAATGAGGTCCAGTGAAACTGTTTCCGGCAAGGAACCTGTTTACCTTGTAAGGCTATTTGCTGACTGCTTGAACACTGCTTCTGCTGCTCAAGTAGCATTTCACCAACAAGCTTGCCTGTTACAAAGTGTTAATGTGTTGTTGCAGCTATTTCCACGCTCAATCATTTGTCGTGACTCGTCAGTGTTTATCTAATTTCTGCTGGCAAAGTGGGCAACTCCAGTGGGCCTACTTACTCCCAAACCACTCCACTGGGTTGGTGTGAACTATCTCATTTGTGCAGGTAGGCCTACTGTATCTTAAAATGTCTTGGTTTTGTTCAGGTGGGGTTGGTGCTTGGCACTAGACTTTTAAAAAGAGTTTTTATTTAGGCTAAAAGTTACTCCTATACTGTTTGCTTTGCCACGCTGCTAATGTTGGGCCTGTTGACCTGCTGCTGTTGCCTCTGAGTCTCAAGTTTCTCAGTTGAATTTTTTTAATCATTACTCCCTAATCTTTGTGCAAACGATGGCGTATGCTTGTAGTGAGTGACGAGGACAGACTTATGTGAATATGTTTTATGTTGACATCTTATGTCTGTTCCACATAAGTTGGCCGAACTGAAGTTGAAACATGAAAATGGCACAGAGTGGCATTTTGAACTAAAGTGGAAACATAAAACTTTGCAGCCCTATAGCATTTCCAAGAAGTATTATTATTGGGCCACTGTAGTGAAGACAAGAGTTGTTGTTGAAACATATTTCCCTGTCACATTGGAAATAAGGTAGAGGAAAGCAAGGTCCCTATACAATTACATTGAAATTGTCACAATTATAGATGGGTTTGGGAACATGACAAGCTAATGTAATGATATGCACTGCATTACTCAAAAGATAGTTTGAGTAATGTTACTGTTTAGCTCAAATGAGTAACTACTTTGTTGACGTTGGGGTGGAGGAGGAGTAATGGTAGAAAAAAACATGAGGAGAAAAGGTGTAAATTTGTTCTTCAGTTTATAATGGAGAAGACATAATTTTCTTGATAATTAGTGCTGGGTGGCAGACAGACAAAAGCAAGGAACCAATTTCTACACAGATGGTGTCATTCTATAGCCATGGCACTGTTCAGTGATAAGTTCAAGCAAAATAGTTGTCTATTTCTACTTTAAATCAAATTCAGTTAAAAGTGCAGAAAATAAGTTTGCACAGCAATGATATTGATTACTTCTTGTCGTTGACCCAAACAAAACAATCATTCATGCTCATGGATGTGTATATGTTTGCGTGCGTGTGTTTGTGTGTGTTCTGCATCTTTTTGAAACGGCCGGTCTTTTGAAATCTATTGTGCACCCTGATAATCGTGACAAGCTTTGTGGGGGGGAGATGATCCCATTCTGCTGCTGCTGGATGAATAAGCACAGATGTCAACCTTTTCACTGTGACTCTCACCTTGTCCACTCATTAGTAATGAAAACAGTTGCCTTTTGTCTCACGTTGAATATTCCTTCATAGGAAACAAAAGCACAATTCACATTCATCCTGTGAAGCAGATCTGGGCAGATAAAGCCAGGCCAGTACTTGCTGTCGTGTCTTTGACCTTGTTGGCCTGGCTGACTGCCACTCAGCCCCCAGTAATGAACCATGAAAAGAGCCACTGCTGGGAAGTTTATCTGCATCTCTTAGCTGGTGTTACCTTCTCTCCAGGTGGAAGTACATAAGCACGCTTGGGCTCCAACTTTCCTTTATTTCTACTCCCACTTTACCAGAACAAACTTAAGAGCCTTCCTCTTCCTGTCAAGTGTCTGGTGGCTGAGAAACTTGTGAACTGAAGAGGCAGATGTGTATTATCAGGGTTCTGACCTGCCCCAGCCCCTCTTCACTTTCTCTGCCTCTTTCTTCCTCACCGGGATGGAGTGACAGCTTGTCACTGTGGGTGCTCCACAATACAGCTCAGACCCCCCGACTATTGTGGAGCTCCGAAAAAGCATCAAGGTCTTCCTCTCTCTTCCGTTCACTCTTTTCTCTCTCTTTTCAAAGCAGAGAATCAATCAGCCGTACACACACACACACATACACACGACGCACTTCTTTTCCCTTCCATCTGTCTATTCAGCAGCCAGTGATCATTTAGACTTGACATGTATTGTGAAAAACTGAGCTGCTCTGCCTCTTTCTTCTTCTCTTTCTTTCACTCCCTTTCTCTTTCAACTGTCTGTCATTAATGTCCAGGTCTTACAATATACGAACAGAGGAGAAGAAGAAAGCGAAGAGTGAGGGATGAATTGATGGATGGGAGGATAAGCACTCAGTGTCCTTTCTTTAAAGATTTGTTATTGTACAGTACTGTCTCCCAGTCATTTTTGGTTGGTGTTTCAGTCTGAAAGCCCGTCCACGTGCTCTTTTGTATGGGAAAGCAATAAGGCCCCATTGAATGAAGCTGAATGGACCTGCCATCCTTAGGGGCTGAGGCCTGAGGACTCCTATTCTTTAGCCCCCAATCTAATTGGAGCTGAAATGAAATGGAGGTTTCTTATGAAAATAGGCTTTGTTTGGCCGCAAGGCTGGTAATTCATAAACAATAAGCAGGGCTCCATTGTGTAGATAATAATATATTCATGCTGCTGGAGATGGGGAGAAGGCGAAGCGAAGGCTGAGGATATATAAGGAGGATAGGCAGAGACAGGGATGGAGAGTGGAGGGATGAGAGGAAGGGGAGGAGGAAGACTAGGGGCTAATAGCAAATAGTGTGTCAAAGAAAATTGGTAATGGCTGGGTAGAGGCAGAGGACGTATTAGAGGAAGTGAAAGGACTAAAAGTGGGTAGGAGTGAAAACTGAGTGGGAGTTAGTGGGGTGAAAATGACAGGAATGGGAGAGGTGGACGATAGGGAGGATAAGAACGAGGCGAGGAGGGCGAGAGATTGGGAAATGGCTTTGAGTACCTCTAAGCCTACAGGTGACTGGTTTGGCAGCGGTGGGGGGAGAAGGCAAGTGAGTGAGAGTGTCATAAAAATGGAATAGGTTGCACGGTGCAAATCTGTGTGGAGTTGAGAGAGTGGTGGAGCTGATAGAGTGGATTGGTCAAGTGCAGAGATAGAGCAGAGCAAAAGCAGTCAATGTCTAACAGGCGAGGGGGGGACGAGGACGAGGAGTGAGGAGGGGGGGAGACCAGGAGTGTGTCTGCTGCGGTGGTATAAAACTGACAGGAGTGCTTTCACCGCCTGGAGACACGATGGGTGGCTGAGGAAAAACAGGTGAGCTTTCACGCCACTTTGATACATCAGGCTATCTAGATTATCTCTCACTGTTATCGTCTGTAATCATACAGGTCAAAGCTGCTTCTGCACTCTGAAGGAAGTGAGTTCCACATTCTCAGACACCTGGATCAAAAAAAGGCTGGACTTTAAATGCTCTGTGGAGTGACAGGCTGACTGAAGGGACCCTGCTTCCTGTAACTGTTGCAGGCTTTTTTACCACTTCATTGGGGAGTTATTCTTGCAAAAATATAGGACTGGAGACACCCATTCCTCTGGATAACACCTCCTCTGGGCTGCAACACTGACTTTTTACTTTTTTTTTTTTTTGACTAACAATATATCTTGGACAGAGTTTTGTGACAGTGGAGGGAGAGGATGTTGAGGACATGACATGCAAAACTGAAATTGTAAACGCCTCTGAATTCTTGTTTTCACTGCCTAAGAGATAGAGGTCTTATCTGATGGTGAGTAAATCTGAAATGGCACTTGTTTGGGTGGACTTGAACTTGAGTTTGTGTGTCTGTCTGAGTGTGTCAGGTGGACTTTGCATGCTCCTGCACAGACAGGAGAGATTTGATCAGCACAGTGCACACAATGTGGAGGAAAATATGAAAAATTAAAGTGCATGTCAAGTGTGTGAAGTAATCTGAATAGTTAAGTTGTGATACACAGGTTGCCAAAAGTATAAATACTTTGATACATTTCAGTACCACATGTTTAAAACAATACTATATCTGTTTATTATAGAAACAAAAGTACCAAAGCTATACAAAAAAATCATCTCGGTGCTCATTGAAGACCTCTGTTTAGCTCAGTCTTTATTGTCCTGCATGAAATTTGGCTTGCAGCAAAACTAGACAGTGTTCAGTGACTTTTTTGTACCAGCACTATGAGCAGGCTGTTAGTTTAAAAAAAAAAAGAAAGAAATGATCCTATTTTGTTTGCCAAGGACTTCTTTTCTTTTTGCCATGTTATGAAAGAAGTATTGAATATAGTTTTATAATACTGTTATTGTATCAGAGATTAAAATTCAGGTATTGTGACAGGAATCACCAGTTCAGAAAGTTATTCTGTTGGCATTATGTGGAACTTCTCAGCAGTAAAGAAGTCACTGGGGTTTGCAGAGTATCAAAATGATAAAGACTCAAAATGGCAAGCTTTATATGATAACAATGAACATTTTTCAACAGTGCAGGTGTGTCTACCTGTACTACTGTAAGATTTAAACTGCACACAGCTTTATGTGTGTGTGTGTGTGTGTGTGTGTGTTATGTATATGTCTGTGTGTGAAGCCCTCTGCCTCACTGTGAATGCATCGCCAAATATAGAAAATGAAGGTGTCTTTAAATAATTAGTCATTGCGTTACAGGAGTCATGACTTTCCTCTTAAGAATGTAGATCACGATTTCTTTTCAAGCTTATGATTTATTTATATGGGAAGATTAAACTGTTCTTGTAATGTAAATTTTCTTAGAATAAATTTATGTTATGTACTGACATCAGGAAATGGTTATTAACAAAAAAATTGTAAGAAATGTGTTCAGCCCCCTTTTTATTCTTACCTGAGTGTATTGGCCAAGAGGTGGTGGTATTTACTTAGATTCAAAGCTGTGATCCTCCTGCCACCCGCCACCAGTTTTTAGTTTTTAGGTTGAGCCACTAGATGTCAGTATTTATCAACATATGAACCAGAGCTGCAGCCTCTGTTGCATCTCCAACATAAGCCCAAATTCAGCATAAAGCTGAAGGTATGTGCTGATATTCTCTCCCTTTACATGCCTCTTTGTATACATGGTGTTTATGCAGACATATAGATCTTAACTATAGGGCTGAAATGAACAATTCTTGTCATTATCAATTAATATGTTGATTATTGTCTTGATTAATCAATTAGTTGTTTGGTCAAAAATGGTTAAAAAAAAATGTTGATCAGTGTTTCCCAAAGTCCACGATGACATCCTCAAATGTCTCTTTTTGCTCATAAGTCAAACATATTGAGTTTACTGTCATAAAGGAGTGAAGAAACTAGAAAATATTCACATTTAAGAAGCTGGAATTGGGAGAATTGTGACATTTTTTCTTTAAAAATAACTCAGATTATCAAAATAGTTGGCAAGTTTTAAAATTTTACTTATCTTATTTAATCGATCATAATCAATCAGTTTTACTTCACAGTGTAAGATAAAAAAAACAATGTATCATGGCACAGTGATTGGTTCTAATGCTCTGTCTGTTTTAAATATTTAAATGTTAACATTACTTTTGTGTCAGCAGGCAGATTGGTCTAAAGTCCTCAAAATCAAAACTGCCTTTATGTTTTGGCCTTGGCTAATAATCTTTGACTGAAAATTTGAATATTGTACTGCATGTCACAGTTGGTTATGCATATCGTCTTAATCATATAGTTACTCCTGCCACGAGATGGCAATCACACATAATGAAAATCCTCTCAGCTGTCTGGATGTCTGTGTGTGTCGAGGGCATGGAAGAGGCTGTGGTGTGTATGTCTCCATGTGCATGCGTTTGCATTTAACGAAATGTCTTTACATTAGTGTTTTGGATTTGTTTGACTGTTGTACATGTGTGTGTGTGTTTTCATTAACCTGCAGTATTTAGTGAATATCTGTGTGAGCAGAGCTGGATGTTTCCCTGCTGGAGGTCCTTGTTTGTTTTGTTTATTTGCATGCAGCGAAGTGGTTGCTGGCGGTGCTGGTCACTACAAGTGGCTGGCATCCGGAGCCTGGTAATCAAGCTGCGGGCAAACTGGGTGGCAGCGCTCCGAATGGTTTGCTGGAGATTATCCCAAAATTATCCATGAATTATCCCCGAGAATTACGCCATTCCAAGTCAGTCAGGCCTTGTCCATTGATGGGACTGGGAAGAGGGAGAGTGTTGGACGAAGAAGTGTGTGTGTGTGTGTGCTGCGTGCGTTGACGGAGGGGGGGGTGGGGGGATTTGGATGGAGCAGTGTTGGTGTCTGTGTCATAGAGCGTGTATTTCTGTGTGTGTGTGTGCTCTGTAATGATTCTGGCAGTGTTGGTACATTGGGGTAATGGAGCATGTTAATCCACATCAAACAGCTATTAGCAGCAGATTTTACTCATAAAAGTCACCAGTTACACTAAGAGGAAGGACACAAAATTAACATGCGTCTTGCAACCTGTTTTACTTTTATTTATTTATTCTTACTCTGTCGGCCAGTGCTTTGTTTTTCCAAGACGCATTTTTGTTGTGCTCAAAAGAAACAATTGTTCTCAAATCTAATGCAACACAAGTTTGGCACTCAGCCCTCTAACTAAACTATCCTCACAATCCCTAAAATCTGCAACAAAGTGCTGCATAAATGTTGTGCCTGTCAACATTTTCATGAGAGGTATTTATTCCCAGAGCTACAGGTTTTCACGCCATTTGGGGCATTGTATTAAATTCATTTCTGTGTGGTTGCTGTCACTGCACATCGTGCTGTCATTAAAGTCTGGATAGATAGGAGGGACTAGTTGCCTGCTTGTGTGTGTGCGGCTGCTGGAGCCCCAGGAGATGAATAGTGCTGGTGAACCTCTCTGCGATAAGTGTTCGGTAAACGGGTCAGTGGATTGTCCTCTGAGGCTCAATCTGAGCTATTTTCCCTGACTGAGAACACAAATTATCCTTCGTATTCATCCCATAAACAGACCACCAGTGGCGCAGACTCCTCATAGTTTGTTGTGGCTGTGTTTGCGTGCTCAGTAACCCTGTTTTCTTGTGCTTTTGGCTGAACGCAGGGGCCGGTTGTGCATGTGAACCAGTGTGGGATAACACATGCCCGCTTCTCACCCACTCAACAACAAAGTCCAAACACGGCGCTGGCGAACACATGAAAGAACAACTACTGAAGATGAGAAAACAATTAGTTGCAGAGCGGGTGCAATCAGAGGATCACAATGAAACACACACACCGGCAAGGAAGAGGAAAACGGTAAGAGGCCAAGGTGGTGAAAGGTTAAGTACTCTTTTTTGGGGGGGTGATGCTGTACTTCCTGCAGGGCCTTGTTCCTTGACCCACTGGTTAGAGCAGGGAGGTAAAAAAAAAAAAAAGTCGGGAGAGAGCGAAGGAGGGAGAAAAGGCTAAAGCTGCATGTGAGGTTGCAAGGTTAGAGGTGGAAGAGCTAAAATGGGAGGAGTATTTGCCTCTGGCTGATGGGGAACAATTGGACACACAAGGAGGCTTGCGAACACACACTTGAACCAGAAACAAAAATGGACACACACGCATACACACTCACATGCACACACAAAAACATGCGCGCACTTAGAACTACTATCCCAGCAGGCTATGAACTTCAGTGCAGTTGTTGCCATGGCGATACACTGAGTTGCTGACCCCCCGACTCCATTTTTCCTGCCGCTTGGCTATTGAAAGAGATGATTGACAAGTGTCCAAATGTCAGCCGACCCAGCCGGCCACACAGATGGGGGAGAAGGAGGGGAGAGGAGGGGCAGGCAGCCATATTATGTTGCTTTCACTCACAGGGAGGAAGGTGTGTGTGTGTGTGTGTGTGTGTGTATGTGTGTGTGTGCAAATAGATAGATGCATGCACTGAGTGTCTGTCAAGGCTGAACAAGTACATAAATAACAATCACAATAAATTATATCTTCCCCGATTACATTACAGGAATACGTAGAACAAACACAGATGTACACACACTGGAGATGTCGTGTTAGCGTGTCAGCTACACACTAGTGTAATTAGTTAAATTAATTGCCAACTATTTTGGTAATCGATTAATTGTTTTGAGTCATTTTTTTAAGAAAAAAAGCCCAAATTTTGTGCCTTCAGCTTTGAATATTTTTTGGTTCCTTTACTCTCTGTGACAATAAACTGAATATCTTTGGGCTGTAGACAAAACAAGACATTTGAGGACATCATCTTGGGCTTTGGGAAACCGAGATGGGCATTTGATTTGATTTGATTTGTTTATTTAGCACATGTTAAAAAGTCAACATTACAAATACCATAAAAATTGACAAGCACTGATATAAGAACTTCTTTTTAAAAAAAGAGAAAAGAAAAACAAAGGAAAACATGCAAGGAGGTCCTAAAAACCCTCAAGGGGCTTGACAAGAGGACTTCCCTAGATAAACATTAAATTGGATATTGTCATATGCATAAAGATATAAAATCACTCGGATGCTCACACACACAAGCGTGCGCTCACACACACACACAAACACATACACACACACCTGAGATCC
>JAJHUR010092111.1:0-13010 GCA_027495735.1 Lutjanus campechanus | reverse complement strand
ATTTAAACATTTTTTTCAGCACTGACAGCTGTGCCATTGTTAGACTACTGGGCTCTCACCTGCAAAAATCCACCAGCCTAAACCCTAATATGTGACGTAGACTAGCAGGTTTGTTGTAGGAGAAGAGTCCCACCTGGTGCAAGCACATTGCTACCCTGATATCAGACTCCATTTCCATATTCTGTCTGACATTGCCTACACCTCAGCCGATTTCCCTGAGGGAAGGGGGATTTTCATTTTCTCTAACCGATCACCAGAGACCACTGTCATTTTGAGTCGATACCGGTGCATTGCCACGCCAACACACTTTGGTTTTGCCCCCACAGTCTGTGGTTTTTGTGAGGGGTGGTTGTGTTACTTTAGTCGACAGTGTGTATTGTAGATAAGCTGTGTGTTTTGTTTGCTGCCACACCATTTTCACGTACTCTTCATTGCAGAGTTTGTCCAGATTGTGGAGAGCTAATGTTAGCCAGTTAGCAGCTACAAGTCGGGCTAAAGACAATTAAAATAGCCCAAAACCGGAGGTCGCCCTAATATGTTTCGGTGCTGCCAAGCTGGAAGCCATGGAGAGAGTAACAAACACAATCAGATAATTGATTGTGTTTTGTTTTGGTCACGGACAGACATGCAGCTGGTTCATAGCTGATAATTAGCAGGGGCTAACTCTGCTTCACATTACATAAACAAGAACATTTATTTCTTTTCTATGGCAGCAAACACAACATACAGCCTTTCAGTGACTATTGCTGATCTACACACTTCTCTCCTTTAGTCAACTTAAAACAGCCTTGACAGAAGCAGCTATCTTGTCTATAGCACCATCACCGTCACATCGTTCTTACTTCTTTTTGGTTCCAGCCATAGACTGTATAAAACAGGTTCCAGCGCACAGCTTGATAACCCTTGACAACAGCTTGGCAGCAGCCTTAATCCCGCCCTATGGCGCTGATTGGCTAAACATTAGACCCCCTGCAGCGTCCATTGGTCATTATCTTTTTTTACTCACGGGACCGCTGTTATATGTCACGATAACTGGTTATGAAGCCAGTTTAATATTGATGTCTCTATATGACCTACATAAGCAAATGAGACAAGATTGGCTACTTTTGTGTAGTTATTCTTAATGTCTGCCAACTGGTCAGCGTGCAAAAAAATACTAGAATCCTGCTTTTGATTTTGATCGATTCATGATTTGATATTGAAATTGTGACACCTCTAATTAACCATAAATAAAGAACACCACCGGAACCAAATATATATTAACCTAAATTGCGGCCTGTAAAACTAAAAAAAAAAGCTTTCCTATCAGCATAGATTGATATCGGTCAGCCAACATATTGGTCGCGCTCTACATTGTCTTAGCATGTAGAAACACATGAATCCATCCAGTCCATCGTTGTATCCTCCCTCTGTCTTTGCCCACACTTGATCAAACCACATTACCTTCTAGATGCCACATTATCATAATTCCTCTCTCATGCATTAGTCAGAAGAAGAACAGATCACTAATCATGTGCATTTAACCTCTCATTTGAACCCATTATACAGCAGCTGATTATAGGCATGAAGCCGCCGCCACGCAATCAGCTCAAGAAAGAAGTCTGTGGAAAATGCTGAAGACAGAAGCCAGCTCCCAGATTGATGCATCAACTCCAGACACAGAGAAGGCAGTGGGTGTGTGTGTGTGTATCACACTTCTCAGTGTAGCAGCGGGCTGCACTGTATGGATGATGTGGTGTTGTATTACGAGCAGACGGGCTGACTCGTGCATACTGGCCTAATGACATAGTGACCACATTTACCCCGCCTCTGGAGCATAATTGGCACTCTGAGATTCCAACAGAAACAGCGCGGCCTGTCAGTGGCACAAGTGCAAAGCTAACACACACATAAATCACACGTGAAGGCAGCAAAAACAGGCGTGTGTTTCCCCTTGCAGCCCAAAAAAACACAGAAACGGAGAAACAAATACACGAGCACAGACAGACAAACATGCAAACATAGACGCATCCGCACATAAACTGCCACTCTGCTCCCACTAGTTATTTATTTTCTCAGACAAAACAGATATTTCTCATAAAACAGCACTAAAGGGAATAGCAGATTTACACAGACAGGTCAAATAAATACTTGACTGCTCTGTTTTCTAGTAGAAATTCTCACCAGGGCTCTTGTAAAATTGCAGCATCTTTGTCTTTTTCTCTGCAGACCTGTTTCAGCCTCCCTTTGGATGCCATTAGCCCCCATCACTCAACCTCTGTGTTAATAACATCAACCTACAGTACTGTACCGCCGCTCTGTTCTCTGATGGCGAGGGAAAGACAAGAGAGAGATGGTGGAGGGGACGGAGGGAGAGGAAAAGACAAATATCAAGAGGAGCAAAGAGAAAAAAAAAAACAAAGAGAGGTTATGAGGAGAAACAAAAAAGAGACACACAGCACAGGAAAAAAAAAGTGGGGGGTTACAGGGAAAGGGGAGCTTCCTGTAGCTATAGCAACCGCTGGCACGCTGGTCCAATCACCACGCCAATGCCTGGTTGCTAGGGAGAGATTCCGGCGGCGAGAGAAGGGAGCGCGGCAGGCAGCGGCTCTTTTCCCCGACGACTCTCCAGGATCTGGGATAGATGACAGGGATTATTCCTCCGCTTGTCTCTCTCGAGCGTCACCGTCCGGAGGGATTTTCACACACTGACTCCCTGTCTATTGTCTTTAAGTGTGTGTATGTGTGTGTGTGTGTGTGTGTGTGTGTGTGTGTGTGAGGTGGAGCTGCTGAAGTGTGTGGCTCAGTGAAGGAGTGATTTTTTTTAATGATATAGAGGATCATTAAGCGACAAACCCCGCTGTGTTAAACAAACACGCACATGCACACAGTAAACCAGTAGATGTGTGCATATAGACGGAGATGCAGAGCGCTTTTATTGCGTGCTGTAGTTCAAGGCCGCGTCTCTAGCAGCTTGGTCATCCCTGTGTGTCCGTGATCCAATTCACGCCTATTTTCCCCTCAGCTGAGTGTCTCATCAGCCCTCAGTGGGTTAAAAGCTGAAGGCCTGAGCAGCGGGGCTGGTCTGCTGGTATGAAGGGACTCCACTGGGCAGCCATCTGTCTACATCAACTACCGCAGCCAAATGCTGGGGGAACCCTGTCACTCATGCACGATTTCTCTCTGCTTTAGCCTTCAGCTACCTCCCCCTTCTCTCTCCTCTTGCCCTTTTCTGCGGCCACATCTCCGTCTGTTTTCTGTTACTGCTTCCCTTTTTTTATAGTCACACTAGCAGCGTGGCTCCAGGGATGGCAATGTCGGTCAGTCAGTCCACCACTTGGGACCGAACTGACATATCTTAATAACTAGACGATGGTTTGCCGTGGAATTTTGTACAGGCATTCATGGTTGCCAGAGCATGAATGGTGCTGATTTTGGTGATAGCCTGACTTTTCCACTGGCGCAACCATTAGGTTGATATTTTTGGGTTTGAGTGAAATATCCTAACAACTATGAGATGTGTTGTCGTGAAATCTGGTCCCCATTAGAGATGTCACGAGGAAGGAATTTTTCCACCAGGTAATAAACTTGTGACAATATTGGTGTTACCACTTACCCCAGACATTTTACAAGAGAAGGTGGGAGCGATGATGGATATCTGTGCTGTTAGAGTGCATAGTTTGATCTTTAACAGCAGATCTTTAGATATTTGCCTTACTTTGAACAAATCAAATGCTCAGAGGATTTGGTTCATTATTAAGTCTCGAGTCTGGAGCCCCCCACTGACCTCAACTATAGCAGACGTCCACACACAAGTTGTGAAGTAATGCTAATGTTAAGTACAGTCTGAGCCCGAGCCCTCATGAAGTGCGCTGTGCTTTGACGAAAATTTGACATAGTGGCCAAACTGTCTAATGATGTAAAATGGTGGATACAATTTTTTAGCGTCCCAACCCGCACAAAGTGACTCGTTTCAGTATCAGAGTTTGACCATTTTGGGCTAACGACATTTAAGAAAGTCTAAAAAACGCCACATGATTAAAAAATTTTTTTGCAATTCAAGGTAGCGAACTAAACTGGAATTTAGGTACTTGGTCTGTGAAAGTCTCGTGGGTCGTACGATGCTGATGCAACAATGATCCGGTACTGAGGTCGGGTTCGTGCGTCACTGAGCAGTTTTCATAGGAATGAATGGGGGCCTGCCTCCAACACTGTATCCAGTTCTCCTTAATACTGTACATCCGTGGTACACACTGATTGTAATGTTAGCTTGTTGTCAATTCTAGCTTGGTTTAGCCAAGTTCTGACAAGTTAGCACCAGCTAACGCCTTCATTGCATTGCATTGAACAGAATACTCCCACGCCTGCGTGCATCCCATCTTACGATACAGACGGTCGATAGGCGGTAAGATCTCAGATCATCTGAGGATTTCTAAATGTAAAATAATTGTTTGTAGCAAGAAGCTCAAATCTTTCACTTGCTCTTTAAAATATCCACATGATGGATGGACACAAAGCTTTGCACAGACATTCATTGTTCCCAGAAGATGAATCCTGATTATTTTAATTATACCCAGACTTTTCCTCTAGTGGTACCAGTTGACTTTCTGTTACAGAGTGAAATATTTACCCTTGGATCGCTTGTCGGGAAATTTAATAGCCTTGTACCCCAGAAGATGAATTGTAATAACTCAAAGTTCAGAATGTGTCAATACTTTGGTTTATGACCAAATTTAATGACACTCCCATTAGCCTCAGCTGCTCTGAGTGCTTAGTGCTAATTGGCAAATGTTAGCTGAAAGCACCATGCCCGAGCACTGCCTCACAAAGCTGCTAGTGTGGTTGTGGACTTTTGTTTCTCTCCTCTTCCTGTCTGTCTGGCGGCCTCTTCTCCCACCCTGTGATTTGGCACAACTTGAGAAAACACATTATTTACTCTTGAAGTGTTTCCTCCTGTCAGAGGGCTCAGATCCAGGGGACAGGGGGAGGGCAGAGGCGCCTGGGCCCCACGTCGGTAGCACAGATGTGGGGGTGAATAGGTGAGTAGCTCCCCTGCTGAAACTAGTCACTGCCCTGCTACGTACATGCCTCTCTTCTAAACTGAAGCTGCCCCTATTATCCTAAAAAAAAAGCCTGGGAAATTAGCAGCATAATGTTGACAGCAGCACTAAAACAATTAGACTGTGCAGCGGGGGTTACTTTGACGTACTGTACAAAGCATGTCCATTTACTTAATAGCACATTATGAAGACCTAACAGTAGCATAATAAGCTCGGGGAAGAGTCACGGTGAGAGAAACTGCGGGGGAATGCAGAGAAAAGGGAGGCTCTGGGAAGGTTGCATTGCGGTGCAGTCTTGGAGTGAGAAGAGAAGGTGCAAATTGAGATAAAGTGGAGACCTTGTGCTCAGAGCCACAAAGATTTGGAAGCAGTCTTGAAACGGAAAGACAGAGAAAGAGAAGGGGAGGAGGAGGGGAGGGGGGTGTCGGCACTATTTTGGGGTTCCGGCCTGGGCCGACTTTGAGAAGGGAATTTTAATTGCGTCTGTTGGCTGGAGATAAATACCCAATCATGCGGACCCCCTGTGGGTGCCTAATCAGTGCGGTTCTAATGACCACAGCTGCAGACACCAGCCTACATGCTAACCTCTAATCATTAGACTTATGATCTCTAGATGCTAACTTCCTGCGTTGCCAAAAAAGAGCAATATGAAGGAGGGAAGCAGCGTCTTTTAGTTTCCCTCATTAGAGCGCCATTCAGAGAAGGATCATAGAATGAGCAAATAGATGAAATGAAGTCTTTGATGTAGTTCAGTCTTGCGAAGATGATTATGTTTGGTTTAGGAAGCTAATTGATGATAAATCTGTGTATGTCTTCCATAAAATAGTACATAGTTCTGTTCATACAACATAACTGTGATTTTCAACTTTCCCACGAGGAGCAACAGTATAAATCTCCAGCGGCCGCTCACAGGACGGGGAAGCAAACCAGACTGGTTCTATGATGGTTGTACTGGGCTGTTGTTTTTATGGGTGGGTGTCCGCACCATGTGGTGTTGGTTGTGTGGCTGTAACCAAAGCCTTTCTTCTCCAGCCAAGCTAAGCCACGTCTCCGCTGCAGCAGAGACACCAAGCTCAGACCCGACTCCACCCACTGTGCTGGCAGCTCCAACATGTGGAGGGAAAGGTTTGAAACTTGTGCTTGATGGTTACGGCTAAAATCAGAGAACTTGAAAAGCAGAGAGGGCCTGCATGCAAGCAGCCTGCAAAAAAAAATGGAGGCTCCTTCAGGGAGGATTGAAGAGTGATTGTTTTTTAAAAATCTAAAAGTTGCATTAACCTTTATTTCACTGTTGCCATACCAAAGATAAACTGTACAAGTTATGTGCAGAACTATACAGTCTAGCTCATCAGTTGCAGGTACATTTGCACCCAAACCAATAGTTTGACAACTGATCCTTCACTAAGCCCCACCCTCCTGTTGCTGCTACGTTTGTCAAGCTTCCTGTTCTGGCACGGCACATGTGCAGTTTACAATGATAACAGAGGCAGATTTAACATTGAAATTGGCAGTAATTTTTGCAAAACCCCATCTTCGATTCCACAGATTCACAGGAGATTGCATAATTGTTGCTAATTAATGAAAGTTAATCCTAATATTTTAACTAATTTAAGCTGAGAAGTCCGTCTCTAGCTGACTTTTTTAATGTTTATACATGACACATTTTAAAATGAAAACCATGTAAAAGGGTCTTAAATATGTAAAGTTACTGAACAGCCGCATGCATGATATAATATTCATGCTATCTGACTGAGGCTAAAGCTGCATCTCAGCAAACATTGGTCAGACGTTGACATATGACATGAATATTTATATGACGGATGACAATAATATGCTCATTAATGTTGGAAAAGTAAGTGCAGGGATTAGATTAAGTTCTGTGGACCTTGAGACATTCAGCCAGCCAGACCATGCGGGGTGACTGGACCATGGCCGCCTCAGGAGGAGAGTCAGGATAAAAGCTAAGCTAACCAAGCTTAGGTCTAAGAGAGTGAACCAGAGAGAGAGATACATTGTTCAATTCAACCCCTGGGAATAATCCATGAGTTTGGCAAATGTAGCGGTATGTAACACAAGCTAATGAGATAAGGTTGCTGCAGGTAGTGAGCTAGTCAGCCAGACATGCTAACGTTCGCAGCTTGCATCAGAGCGGATAAAGACAAAGTTTAACCCATTCCTCTTGCGTTTTAGGTTTTTGAAAGACTGCAAAAAGGACACCGCCTTCCAAACTCATGAAACGCACAGTATCTCTCTTGTCGGGGCCCCGTGCACTCTGCTTCAACATGTAGAGACATGTAGACATGCAAAGCGTGACAGGCCTGAGGAGCCTAGGTACAGTTGCTAAGCTGTGATTGGATGGACAGTTGCTGTTTGGTGGAGGGGCTTAGCGAAGGGTCAAATGGAAAACAAATCACTGTCCTGTGAGTACCATGTATCTCCAACATATCAACTTTTCATGAGCTAAGAAAAACACCTCCAGTGGATTTTTAAAATTGTTTCTTCAGTTTCAGAAGTACTGGAATGTTCTCAACTCATAAAGGAACACTTGGAAATATGTCTTCTTTCAACAGTAGCCTGAAATATAGTGTGGCATCTGTGTTTGAGTCTATAAGCTTATGTGTTCACTTTATTGAACTGTGATGGTTTCTTTAAGTGAAGGCTAAGGCTTTGACATTTTCTTTTCACGAACAAGAAGACTCAGTAATGGAGTCTGCTGTAAGTCTCAAACTGACTGATAGATCTTTAAGTACAAGGAAAACAGTATTAAATCTCAGCTAGTGTTTGAATTTCCATCTATAACTCAAAACACTTCACATATGGGGTTTCTTTTTCTTTTTTTTGACATTTTTTATTTTGTGAAGTGAGCCATACAGTTCATGTGGATATATTTAGAGTTTACAAGGTCTTATAATTTAATTACGAGTCAGCTTTTAGAAGTCTTACTCACATAATTGCAGATTAAGTGAGAATTTAACAAATTAATGATGTTTGAGCTTTTTGTTTTTGTCACATTTAAGTGAAAAGTTGACTTTAATGACTCAGCTTTTGCCATCACAGAACTGATCTGAAGTCGCAGTATCATCACTGATAACATTTGGCATTTACAGCCAGCAAAACCAAATGTGCCACCAGCACCACCACATCATTCAGACTGGGGACCTAGCTGTCTCTAGGGCAACTGTGGAAGGTTTACGTCTCCTATGGCAACTGAGGAGGGGGGACGTCCTTTGCAATGCAACCAGCCAATCGTTCGGTCAGAAGAAAAAAATGTGATTAGCCGGAACAGGTGAACCATCCAGCCAGCCCGTCCAATCCAGTCCGAGCAGAGCCAGTCGGCCGGCCGTGATTTGGTCAGGCGTCCGTATGCTAATGAAGTGCATTAGGCTAATTGAGCAGATTCCAGTAATTTGAAAATCAATCTGGGCGCAGATTGAAAAGCAAGTCATTTTGAATTGAGACAGAGGAGCAGGGGGGAGGGGGAGAACGAGAGGAGAGGAAAAAAAAGAGAGGAGAGAAAATTACAGCGGCGAATTTTTACTACACTTTAGTTTTAGATGATTGAAAATGTTTTTATTACATTAATGTAATGGACCTTTTCAAAACTCATTGATTTTTGTTTTCCATTACGAGGAGTTTAGTATATGTGGAAATATTTACTCTCCAGTTCCTCCTTTTCCATGGAGGCATCAGATAGCCTGTGATTTGGGTTTCTGGTGAGAGTCTCAGTTAGTCTGGTTTAAAATGCAGCAGGGACACTTTTTGAAGCTCTGTGCCATTGTTCAGTGGTTCTGGAAATGTGGTCTGCAGACACACACACGCACACACACACACACGCACACACACACACACACACACACACACACACATTTTTATAAACAGGCTATTTTAAATCTCGGCTCTGCTCTCTTAGAAATAAAGGTTCCAAAAGGGTTCTCTGTGAAGGGCTGAGGTTCTACCCAAAACCATTAGCTTCTAAAGAACGCTTTTTAAAAGACAGGGTTTGTCAAGCATGCTTCATAAAACTAAGGGTTCCTTTGGGAACCCTTTTCATGCAGAGAAAGCTTTTTTGGAAGGAAGAGTTCTCCAAGGATTGTTGAAATCCTTGAAGAACTCTTTTGTCAAGGGTCCTTTGTACCATAATATAAAAGGGTTCTCAATAGGAGGCCCTGGGTGGGTTCTAGATAAAACCTTTGTGATCTAAAAAGGTTCTCCATAGAACCCCCTGGGTGTGTTGTAGATAAAACCCTTGGAAAATTAAAAGGTTCTTTGTAGAATGCCCTGAGTGGGTTTTAGATACAACCCTTGTAATCTAAAAAGGTTCTCCGTTGAAGCCCCTGGATGTGTTCAAGATAAAACTCTTGTAATCTAAGAAGGTTCTTTGTAGAACGCCCTGGGTGGGTTCTAGATCAAACGCTTGGAATATAAAAAAGTTCTCTACAGAACCTACTGAGTGTATTCTAGATCAAACCCCCTAAGTGTGTTCTTGTTAGCACCCTTAGAAAATAGAATGGTTCTGGATAGAACCTGGGTGAAACCTTTCACAGATGGTTCTAGTTATAACCCTTTATGTTCTTGGTAGAACTACCAAGAACCAAAAAGGGTTCTCCTACAGGGATGAGCCGGAGAACCCTTTATGGTTCTAATTTGCACTTTTATTTGTGAGCGTGTGGTCTTTCCTGCACTTTTCACTCCCGCGCTCTTCAGCAGCCGTCGTGCCTCGATGCCAATGACCTGTCGCGATGATAAAGATCCATCATCATATCTCGCCGTACACGCCGCCTCGTTTCATCGTCCTCTCTCTGCATACGCGCGGTGCCATCTCATCGGGGATGGATTTATGTGTTCCCGTCCTCCTGTGGGAGCCCAGATTGTTTTGTTTTTAAGTGAGGGCCCATTGATCTTTTATTACACCATTAAGTCAATACGCTCCACTCATAAACAGCTTGAGATTAAATGAGCCCCTTTGAAGGGTTTATGTGCGTGTGTGTGTGTGTGTCTGTGAACCTTCAGCCTGCCGGTGCACACTGAACACTGGTGGCTCCTGGGAGCCAAATTTAGCCTGTAGCAGCAGCACCAGCATGGCCAGGATGAAGGCAGTTATTAGCAGCCAGTTGCTGGTATTCGAGGTGCTTCATTTCACCACAAACATGATGATGCTTTTGTTCGGGTTAAAGTGTTTACTTTTCTCCGTACTGTGGCGCAATCCACCTTCATTTACTGACAGTGTGTCGCAGCATTAACCTCATGATTAGCAGTTTTTCCGCATAGATTATATTTCCATTTTTCATGCTGTCGGTGGTTTGGCTTCAGTGTAGAAACAGCGTATGTTTTCATGGACGACTGCTGCTGGATGTGCACTACAGTCAGATCAATTTCCAATTTCAGTAAGGAATTTAAATTAAATGAAAGCAGTTAAGAAAACTTAAAACACATACAGACTCAGCTTTGGTCAATAAATATACTTCCCTCAGGTTGTCTGTATTTTTGGTGTTACAATAAATGAATTCTCTGCTGCTGCCATGGTACAAGACTGTGCTCAATATTGAGTTGTAGTCAGGTTATTCATCTCTCTGCTGTCTGCTTCTACCAGGAGCTGGTGTGTTTAAAGCCTCTGATCTTGTTTCCAATCCATGATCTCTTGTTTCACCTGAGCTTCAGGCTGATCAGGAGGATCTGAGAATTTTCACAGTAAGAATCTTCTCTTCATGCCTCAGAAAAAAAACCAGAGGTCCATTCATCTTTTTTATCGTGGAGAGTCTCTGGGTTCATTGACATGTTGGACCACCCTCTGGTGTGCAGAAACGGTGGTGGGGCATGATTTTCCTTGTCTTTTATTGTAGCAGATCTAGATGCAGGAGCACTAAAGCATTAAAGCAGTCGTTCTCAAACTTTTTGTGGCATGACCCCCTTCAGAGGCCGAAAAAAGTTCATACCTCTGACCTGCTCGACCAAATTTCAGCTTGTTGAGTGTTGTTTGCTGTGCAGTGTACAGGGGTCTACTGCTCTTGAATGGCCATGAGACGTTTGGATGAATTTGTGACATATCAGCTGTTGTCAGGCTCTCACATTTGAAGCAGAGCCATGAGTCCCTTTGCCAACATCCGTGCCTTTATTCTCGCTGCACCTGCACAAAGTGGCGAACACAGTGTCTGAAATTGCCACAACACGACATGTGGACAGAAAATATGGACAGTAGATCTAGCTAGCTACCCACAATTTTCTCTGCAAAATGGACAAGCCATACAGTCCTTGTCTCCCTGGTCCTACGTACACGGATGCCTCTTTTTTCCTTTTTTGAAGAGGGGGGGTTTGCACATAGGATGGCACAGATGATCAGGGCAGCACGATTCTGCCTTTTCACAAACAAATGTCTGACACATTTTATATTTTACACACTGTGAGCACTCAGGTCGTGGCTTGATGATCAGGCTGTACAGTGTGAACACGTAAATTGTGAGCTTTTGCTTTACATCACAAATGACTCACTTGTACAGTAGGAGAATTAAAGAATATGTCTAAAATCCCAGTTTAACTATGAGAGGGGAAGCAACAAATAAAAAACGATTCCAGTAGAATTTTAGTGAAATAAAGGTGTTTTAATTTGCTGTTAGACAGTCTTGACCAATGGCAAACTGAAACCACAACCCAACATTTTTTCATTTTTCGAGGCAGTTGCTGGTTTACCACTGCTTTGATCCACAGCCATTAGCCATTAGTTTGGACCCACACAACAGTCTGACAACAAAGTAAAACGGCGAATATGTGACACACAATCTATCTCATTTGTTTAATTCCTACAGATTTAAGTTGATTTTAAGTAGATTTGACAGAGCCATGCTAGCCGTGTCCCCCTGTTTCCAGTCTTTATAGTCTTTAAGCTACATCAACCAATCAAGTAAATAAGCATATTTTCCCCCCATCCCCATTTTATATTGCACAGAACTGGTTTGGTCAGTATGGGTATCATTACCAGCTGAGCTATTATGTGATGGTTGTAGTTCTAGTGCCAGTGTTATCACAGCGGAGTAATCACAGCTAAAGACTCCAGTGTTAAAGGTCCACCTCCTCTTTATGCTTGTTTCAAGAAATATTAATTTGCTTTATACAAATAAAAGGTGGGGAAAAAATCTGGATTTTTTGACACAGCATGTGACCTTCATCTGTGGCCTGCAGTTTTTTTCCAGCAGGAGTTACAATAACTGTCAGCTCTTCCTGTTGGTAAACCGCACAGACTGGGAGAAACCAGAGAGCAGCAACCACACCGGCCACTGATCTGTGAAAACGCCTCTTAGCTATATTGTTACACCCACTGGAATTCACTTTCAGTAACATGGCAAAGTGCTGTAGCACATATTGTCCGCTCAGGATACACATTATAGAGACACAAACTGAGCACTCACCTTGTGCACGCACGGCAAATGATTCCGGTGTTTAATGAGTCTTTAGTTGATTTTCTGATGATGCTGTGAACTTGCGGTCTGTTGTTTTGTCTCCGTCTTCATATTGTTTAGCACAAAATGACTTTTCCACTGATTATATCATTATATTCCCATCAGAGCAAATTGGCTCACCACTGTCTGAAACAGAATAACGTTGTGTGTTTGAGGACAAACACACACACACACACAGCACAATCAAGCAAACACAAACAGTTAAGAAGGACTGAAAAAGGTCTAATGGTTGTTATTCATTTGATTTTAAAAGCACATGACAAAAAATGGAAAGTGTTTTGTTTTTTGTTTTTTTCCGAGTGGGGAGCCAAAAATAGCACTTCTATTGTTGTTAACATCTGTTAATGCCCTCATCCACAGGTTATTCCATATGCTTTAGTGTTTTGCGTGTCCTGTTTTCTCACTTTCTCTCACCTGTTCTCTCCGCAGTCTGCAACTGTGATCTGGCTCGATCTGGCTTCTTCCAGAAGAAGGGCGAGTACATCTGCACGGCGGACTACCAGCGTCTGTACGGTACACG